>JALPQI010002951.1:0-81119 GCA_025490895.1 Thaumatotibia leucotreta | reverse complement strand
AAAGTGATCTTGCGTTCCGTTAGTGGCAAGGTAGTGTATGTATTTATACTGTTTTATGACCATCTATGCCTAAGCGCCGCAAACAGTACCTCCATCTAGGACCAAGCCTAATTCAGGTGGTTGTATTTTAGGCTCTGGCTTAGGTGTACCTTTACTGCGTGTTTTGGACTATACTTAGATGGTTTTACGGTACATATTTGCCCAGCATCTTCATGCCACTCGGGAAGCGCCTGCGGTCCGGGACCAGCGTCCCGCTGGCGCTCCGGTTGTGCTCCATCCAGCAGTCGTCGATGCCGATGTAGTTGTAGCCCGCCTCTAGGTAGCCTTCGTTCACTATGATGTCTGCCGTCCGCTTTATCAGCTTCTCACTGAAATTATTGGTAGAAATGACAATTATAATTAGATACCTACAGGACCTGTGGGGACCACGATCTAATAATTCGATTCAGTTTAGGACATAATCTGAATCGCCAAGTGTCAGTTCCATAGAATAACTGTCAAAAATTATAGTACCGCGTCTATCGTTTGTCGGTGTTATTGTCACGTTCTAACAAGTATGCAAGTGCGAAAGTGACGCGTATCACGAAAACGGGACCACCATAAGCCACCTGAATCGCATTTAAGATCTCATGGTAGTATGCTTACATTTTACACCCGTATTGGGGTTTAATATTCATGCAAAATTACAGCTTATAAATACAAAGATCACTGAGCTATTCTTTTGATGAGACTTCTATTCAAAGTATTCTAGCCCTAAAAAGGCGCCAAATTAATCGACGCGGACTCTGCTTTAAGCCGGCCTTAAAACGCTTTATATCCACGGCATAAGATTGAAACGACGTTGATCGGCACGTTTAGGCTCCGCTGACACGGCTTCGGATTTTTCGCTCTTATGCCGTCGACTTAAAGCTTTTTTGTCGATTGATTTTGAGAAAACCTAATTAGATAAGAAGAATAATTTAATTAGATAAGAACCTGGCGAGCTGAGTATCCTTCGAGTTTCGTTGCCACAGTAAGTAGCTTCAGAGATAGAATCACATGAGACATGAGGTAAACGTACGCAGTGGGCAAGAGTACGCTATTTCATACATTTCAGTCCAAAATATATGTGATCGCGTATACTTACTTACCCATTGCGTACGTTTACCCCACATGACTCTATTATGAGTAACGTGTCACTCATCAGGGTACCAACGAGTTCATAAATATAATCTACACAGAATAACACTATACATTCATGAAATCAAGTATTCGTAATCGTAATACAGTAGGGGTGGCACTTTAGGAAGGAGGTAAAACCACCACTTCTTGGGAGGCTTGGATCAAAGGCATGACTAAAATGTATGGACATACCTTATGCAATCATCAGGGTACGTAGTGCAGTCGGTGATGCACCGGAACCGTTGCCACGTCAGCCAACCCATGGGCGGCGTCAGACCCAGCCCGTTGTCTAAGGCTCGGACCAAAGGAGCCCCACATATGAAAAGGAGGAGTAACATCTGCGGGATTTCCTTCGTAATTAGTTACAACTCAATATCAAATTAAACATCGATTTCAAATTCCGTATATAATTATTAATTACTCAAAATTCTCAAGATATTCAACGAGGACCTAAGACATGATATTCATGAGCGTTTATGCGCGGAAAACGACCCACTTTACTGGTATGTACCTTTAGCTTTGAGTCTAAATACTCAAAGACCTTTTCCCCTCACTAGCTCGTAAAGCGCTATTTTATCCTTTAATACGAGTGGGTAAAAACCCATCTTAATATTCACTTGTGAGGCAAAGTAATCTCTAATTCCTATGGCCCACTACACAACTGCCTAGTATAAGTCTAACTGCCTAGTAAATCTGTACGACCGTAGTAAACATGCGCAATCGGAGCTCACATGTTAAATTGGTCAATTCTCATATTGGTGCCTTTGTATTGTAAGCCATTGGCTATATTTAAGTACCAGGAGTAACTCTACTCTACGATACGTTTCGACATTAAGTTTTAAATGGTTTTTTTTAAGTTAATTTATATTTGGATGAGATTTGTAATCATATTTCCTCGCGATAGTGAGGGGGAAAAAATTGTATTACACTTGGCGGCAAAGTTTGTTTAACTCTCGTGCCTTGAGACCTTCGCAATGCTCAAGATTCCCGTTTTTGAACCACTCGCTACGCTCGCTATAATAAATAACTACATATTATACATATTTAACTTGTCTAAGCTCCCTACCCTACCTATGGCAAGCGACAAAGTGGGACGTTTTCATTATACACGGACATTTATACTAATGTGAAAATTGTATCTAAAGGGCTTTGTGGAAGCATGGATACAGCATAGTAAACTATTATTATTATTTACATTCCGCAAAAATGTTAAATTCCGTAATTGAATGATGGACTCCGGATGTAAGTTTTCACTTTTACTAGTTCCATACATTGGTTCCATACAATAGTTTTTTTAATCTATGTAGGTGCACGTATAGGTATTAATGTACCATCGCCCACACTTTTATGAGTTAGACTTAGACTAGAGAATTAGTACAGTCAAGGGCATAAATATGTATCGACAGAATCCTCTTAAAAATATGTCACGACGTTCTTATGAGACAGTATTAAAGTGCACTGGGGTATTTACACTTAATTAGACTTCAAACCATTGCCATTGACTGCTCAGTGCTCACGCTAGCGTTTACGGCCGCTGCTAGCGTATAGTAGTAAGGATACAGTACTAAAACGAAATAATAGTATACCACGCGCATACAACTCCCATGTTGCAGAAACCTATAGGCTACGGTTACCGCTTATTGCCAAGCGTCAGGCGGTATGCTTGCTTGACACCGAAAGAAAATTGTAATAACTAGCACAATGATTTCGTACAAAGTATAACATTCATACCGTCGATTTAAATGCATAACCAACTAATTCGTTAAAAGTTTTCTGTGTATTTGACATAAAAACCTATATTTGGCAAAATAGTTCTGCCGTCGATAGTTCCGATACTTAATTACCTAATAAAGTATCGGAACTTAAGTATCGGAGCCTACCTATTACCTAGCCTGCTACCGCGAACGCCGAAATTCGTAAATTTCTGGGATTTGTCTCTGTCACTCTAATGATGCCGTCTTTGGCGAAATCCTCGAATTTTTGCGGATTTCGTAGTTCACGATAATGTGCAAACAGCGCCATCATCTCACGGCCCACGAATTTCAATAGGGTTTCGGGTTCTACCGAAAAGAAAACAAAAACCGAACATTCGAGTCGATTGCAAAAAAAAATGTGTAGGTATGGTAAAGAAAATTTTCATTTAATGAAAACAAAATTTAACGTCATAATTTTAGTGTTATGAAGTTTAAAAGTGTGACAACTTTTGGTAGGTACTCGTAGTGAAAAAAAGCGACAAATTCTATTCCATTCCGTAGAATCGGGGAATATTTTAAGAATGTAGGTGCGTATTGTTAATTCTTAAAATATTCCCCCTAACATTGATATATATTTAAATATTCCCTTTTCTACTGCTAAAGGTTGTTGGACAGAGTATTATAAATATACTATAATTAGTATGTCTAACTTTCGTAACACAATTGACGTGATCGTGATTTTTGTTGAACTAGGTACATTTTTTTCTGCCTTAACTATTATATATTATATAATACGTACAATTTGTTTGCTATCGGCCCTTAATATTTTAGTCTAACAATAAATAAAATAAATAAAATAAATAAATATCTTTGGACATCTTACACAAATCGACCTAGTCCCACGGTAAGCTCAATTAAGGCTTGTGTTGTGGCTACCAGGCGACGATATATATAATGGATAGATACATATATAGATACTTAAATACATAGACAACCATGACCAAGGAACAAATATTTGTGATAAATAAATACACAAATAATGCCCTCGCCGGGATTCGAACCCGGAACCTCCAGCTTCGTAGGCAGGGTCACTACCAACTAAGCTACGGAGGCTGACAAATAAGCTATCAAGAGTTTTAAGACAAAAAGGATCGTGCGCTCCAAAACAAAGTAACTGTCTAGTATCTTACATCAAAGCTCGCTTTATTAGAAAAGCCCTTCTAAGGCTTCTTGATAGCGTTCATTCGTTAGAAAACCGGTTCAAAGTTCGGACGTCGATTCGGCCATAGCAGGAGAGCGGACTATACGGTATACACGGTAAGTTTAGGTTACTCATTGTGTTTGGTTACTTGTTCAATTATCGGGACAGGGAACTTCCGCTGAGCTTGAACAATTTCGAAAAGGGCTCAATTTGTTAATAAAGATCTTTAGAGATAAGCCCTTTTGAAAAGATATTACGCGTTTGCTTTTGCTCGCGCCTCATTTTCCACGAATGAGTAGATTAGTTACTCAGCTGTGGGGTAAACAAACCAAGAATCATTAAAAATCATGTGCTCCCACGGTGGTGTAAGTTGTAACGTTATATATGTTTCATCACACTTGCTGTCCAAGCGGGCCATTGCTGTATGCGTAACGGGAGTAATAGAAATGTGAAATTCCCTAGGGAGTAATAGAAATGTCAGTACGTCGTTCAATAATATTTTGTCTTAAAACTTATTTCTTTGTCGGCAAGTGTGATAAAAAACATTGTATTCATCACGGTCGGTAAGCGGAATACTAGCTCGGGTCCACCTACGGCGTCGGACTTCTAACACTCTCGTTAGTAATTCCGTACTTACCTCCCTTGATGCACAATGTACTATTAATATACATACAAATATAATACTAAAGGGTCAAAAGTTTGCAGTCAATGTTATGTAACAATTTGCGATGTGGGAGCTATAGGCACTGGCACTGGCCTACTACTGCGAAATCGAAATTCATAAATTTCGAGGATTTTTCTCTGTCACTCAAACGAAGGCGTAATTAGAGTGAAAGAGATAAATCCTCGAAATTTACGAATTTTTGTTTTTCGCGTTAGGGCCGCAGTATGCTTAGCCAAGTTGCCAATCACTAGCGCTTGCTAGCGCATCGTAGTTTTCCCTCTCTGTCACTCCTTGATATTAGTGCGACAAAGAGGGAAAACTACGATGCGCTAGCAAGCGCTAGCGATTGGCAACTTGGCTAAGCACCCTGCTCTCACCGCGAGCTACTAAGCTACTATATTATGGGCAGTAAACACGAAAAAAAGATACGCACTCCCGTGTAAAAAAGCGACACTGTCTCTTTTTCTCTTGACTTGTCTTTGACTGTGTCTCTTTTTTTACACGGGAGTGCGTATGTTTTGTTCGTGTTTATAGCCCTTAGTTCATAGCTTAGTATCTCGCCGTGAGACGTGCCCCTGCCCATTAGGTGCTTGGGTATCCTAACTATGATAGTAACGAGGCCTATCATTTTTAGACTTAATTACCACCTATTAAAGTCGCAAAGTGGTAGACCACTAGTTGACTGTACCTAAGACAATGAAGAATAAATATGTAGGTAACTGTTAAGGAATTGTAAACTGTGTGAGATATTTAGTTTTATTTAAATCGAATGTAAAGGTGCACGAGCATTCGCTATTCTAACCCCCTACTCTACGAAATTCGATCGCTCGACACAAAACTTAATTCGTTGATTTCGTAGAGTGGAGGATAGAGTAGCGAATGCTCGTTTGGTCTGAATGCACCTATGTTGTCTGTGATGCACCTTAAGAGAAACAAGTTTTGACACTTAGCTGTCTTGGCCAGGTGTAGTGTAGTTCACATCACACTTACTCCCACGCCAAGTAAATAATAAGCATGGCCATGGTGCCGATAAATGCCAGTGGACAAGCCGGTCTAAGAGCAAGCATATTTGAACTATTTGGAGACGGAATTCCGAAAAGTAGAACGTGCGAAATTTCCGCGCTACGAGGCTAGGCTTTATAGAACATAAAAATTTGGTTCTTTATGATTTAATTATTCAATTGAACTCGTGAACAAAATAGTATAGGTACACGTGAGAAACATGAACGCTGATCGGTGTAGCAAATAATAACAGTAAACAGTTGTTACCCTGCGACCCTACCGCGAAAAACGAAATTCGTAAATTTCGAGGATTTGCCTCTCTCACTCTAATGACGCCTTCGTTTGAGTGAGAAAAATCCTCGAAATTTACGATTTTCGCGGTAGTAGGCCAGCTTCTTATTTATTAGTATGTACAACCTGTGTTACTTCGTGACATTTTAGAATTAAGTATAGTTTTATTTCTAACTTATTAGAAAGTTTCTTACATTTATGTCCCCCCGAGTTTTTTATGTGCATTATTTTTACGGTTTAGCTTTATTGCCGTAGAAATTATTGAATAAAAAATGAAACTCACGTATTAAATACAATTAATAACCGTAAAGAAATTATTAATAAACCTAGCAGTCGCGAGATGGCTGTTATTTTCTTTTCAGTAGGATAACCAACTAATTTTTAAAAGTTTGTCATTTATGTCGATAAAATTACTCACGGTATTATCGCATATTTTATTATTATTACCTATCTATCGCATAATATAACTGAACTACACAATCAGTAACTAGTACTACCTAACTACTTTTGTAAAACTTGCGTCCGATATTTTTATCAATAGCTAGGTATGGTATATTATCCGTCAACACGAGGAAGTTCGTAAAATACCTACCAACTTAAAAGGAACTTAAAGAGTATCACTATTATAGTGTGTATGTAAAACGTTTTGTAATTTTATACTCGTGTACCTAGACACGAGTAGTAGGTACATTCAACCAACTGGAACTCTAAGGCCACTTTAGAACCTTGTCAAAATAACACGTAATAAGGAGTTTCCAACAATTTGATTTGTATCGTCACTGTGATATAGTTCCTGAGTGGCCTGAGAATTCAAACTGGTTATAAGTGTAGCATTGTTGAACAAAAAAAAATGTAGACCGAAAATTCGATTACAAAATTAGAACGTATCGTTACACTAAATTACAAACGTGAAACAAAACAGCAGCTAAGTTTTGTTAATATAAACACCACGACATAAATCACTTAAAATATAAGTAAGTACTCACGGTAATAAAACTACTACAAAACACAAAAATGAATCGAGTACCTATGTTGAAAACAAACTGATAAGTTACAAAAACAGACGCGACATTCACGGTGTCCCCTACGACTATACACTAATAGTAGTCAGTTGGTTGTTTTATTTTTATTGTAACTTTATGACGAGCGTTATCATTGGTATGCCGTCAATGTTGTCATTATCGGTGAAATAGTCTATCATCTACTAAATTGATGAGCAGTTTAAATGTAGATCAGGAGTGTGGTTCTATCGATTAAACTAAAAAAAAAAACAAAATGTCGTATAAACATATGTTACTAAAAATATTATCAAAATAGGTCAAGCCATTTCGTAGAGATAGATGGAACAAATACCCGATAGGTAGGTAGTTGTTGTAGTGTAGGTAGGTATCATCAAATCATGAATTTCTCTTTCACGATCCACCAAGGACTCCAATTTTCCGCACCATAGATCGCTTCAGCTACCCGAAAGTTTACTGAGGTGCGAATCTGGTCTCTCCAGCGCAAAGGGCTCCTTCCTCTCGGCCTTTTCTTTCCAATCTTTCTTGTGACAATAAGTTTTTGGAGGTCTTCCCGAGGTTTGCGGGCTATGTGTCCAAAGAACAACCAACCAAAATACAGTAGAACAAGTAAGCCAAATAGGTAGACTACCGGTACTTATGTTGTAGTGTCCAGGGGGGCTACCATGACCTCTTTAATGCAATTCAGTTTACGTTCGGCTAGCCAATTTTTGACAGTTATTCTATGCAACTGACACATCGCGATTCAGTTTAGGTCCTCAAGACCGCTATTGGGAATCCAGACCATTGCAGCGACGATTAAGACATGGAGATGTCTTGTCTCCAAAACGGTTTACAGTAGCTTTGGAAGATGTTTTCAAGATTTTGGACTGGTCTTGGATGGATTTGTCATCAACAACACTAGCGATTATCGAGTTATTATGGCTGAAACCATGGAGAACCACCAAATGAGTACGCGTGAGGCGAGCTGGCACGCCTCTGTGAAGCCCTAATGGAGTTCGGCTTTCGGCCTTCGAAACGAATCGGAGGACCGCAGAGTATCACCTCGGCCGGCAAACGCCCATTGTGTAGCGAGGGAGCGCTAGGCTCTAGCAGCTCAGCCTAGGACCTTGTCACCTGGCAAGCCTCTGTGGAACGCTCCAGGCCTTTAGCCTTACGCGAAACTGGGCCTTTGCGATCTATTTAGATACAGAGACGTCTTTGCGCGCCTCTGCGTGAGTTCGGTCTGCGGCCTTTGCTGGCGTTAAGACAGTTGGGAAGCGTAATTGTATTGGAGAGCACTGAAATCGTGACACTCCGGGCCTTCGGCCTCCGCGGGCTTGACGCCTCACCATCGGGCCTTTGGCCTTCAGGTTCAGCTTATTTAGATACCAGATAATATCTTATTGTGATTAAGAACGTTAAAATAAGGCCAAACACTATAACTTAATGAAAATAAAGCAAGTCTGAGAAAAAGCAGACATGTATTTGCAAGATCCGTATTATCCGAAGTAGGTATCCGGATCCGCTGATTTTCGATATCCGCATTATTCGGATCCTGAAAATCGACGGATGTTGTAAACCCTAGTTGAGACTTGAGAGCCACAGAAGAACTGGAAGGACCACCGTAGCTCAAAAAATCATTGAACTGAAGTGGCAGTGGGCTGGACATGCATTACTCGCAAAACTAACATAATATACAGGGTGGTCCAAACCTTGACGTCAAAAATTTTTTTTTAGATTCCTTACGTCATGAGCTATCAGAATATACCCCATGTATGTTAGCCGATTTTTTGTAGTTTTGGAGTTATGAATTTCTACTCCGAAAAATCCTCATTATTAAGTATCACTTTTTTTTTGCTTTTACGAAGGTTTAAGGTCTAGGGCAGTCTTTACATTACCAAAAATCCTTGGGATTTTTATTTTTTTTTTATTTACGTACATTAATACTATTTTGATGCATTTTTAATGTAAAATTTTGAATTTGTTATTTTTTATCCTACTTGTATCAAAGTGAAGACGCTAATTTTTTTGTCAGTAAATGCTTTATTTGTAGTAATACTTGTCATGGGTTCGTTTCCTAAAGGTTCTTGGATCAAAACAAATGGTACAAGACAAAGTATAATTTATTAAAAAAAAAAACAATTCTATGACAGTGTCACAATTACGGGAAGAGAATACGTCTATAGATGGTAATGACAGAAGGCGTTATCCGTACAAGGTGAAAGTTTATGACCCTATGCACTATAATGTGGTTTTCAGTTGCAAAAGAAAAAAAAAGTAAAAATAAAATAAGATTGAAAGTTAGGAAAACAAAACAAGAAAATGTTTTTTAAGTTTCAGGGAAATAAAATAAAACTAAATTAAAGAAACAAACAAAAAAATAATTAAAGAAACAAAAACAAAGAAAACTAAATTAAAAAGCAAAACAAAAAAAAAACAAAAAGATTTTGTCTTCGGCCAGGCTCGAACCGGGTATCCCTCGATCCTTATTCCACTACTCAAGCCGCTTAACCATACAGGCTACAACAACTGCGGCGAAATATGCGTATACGCTCGGCAAGGAACCTTCCACCAATGTCCTCAAAATGGATTAATTTCTTAATGCCCCTCACGGCAAGGGCGTTCCCAAAAGCTGGAGACAAAACATTATGCGGTAAGCATTCAAGGAACACTTCAAACAAAACAATGATCCATACAATCCGTCGGTACACTTACCCCGTGTCTTGTAAATACACTCGCCGTAATCTCACTAAATAACGTCCTGATTATGGCACTCAATGACCGAACAACGAAATTTACCACAAATCACATTTCATTATGTCGAGATAATTATTTTACGGCACATAACTACGGAGCTTTCATTTCTCCTGCCGTTTTATTTTTTATGACGGTCGGTTCTCTTTTTACGGACACCCTCAATCTCACAAAACATACTTGTCGCCGCTAAACCAACATGACCGTATCGCGTGTAGATGGCGTTATTAGAGACGAAATATGCAGTGCGAAAAGCTAAGGTTCAGTTTTAGAATTATAACTAACGTGAGACTCAAACATATCAAAATATTATAAAAATAATTAGATTTGCCCCTAAGAGTTAATGTCAGCGTTTTCATGATGCACAAGCATCACATTATCCCCCCTCCTCTCTAGAATCCAACTGGATTCAAAAACAACGCTTCATGTCACTAGAGTGCCAGGTTCCTAAATCTTTACCCCTGAGGCTCCGAAGCTTGTAAACGTCCTCTGAGATTTTCTTCGTAACTATCGCTTCATCATATTTTGGCGCTAGTTTGCTCATAAACTGTTTACTAGCACAAGACAGATTCTTTGTTCGCCTCCAAACACGGTCACCCTCTCTGTACTCACAAACGCGGCGCCGTAGATTATAACGTTTCGCATTTGTTTCATATGCCTGCTTCATCTTTTCGCAAACCTCGTTGTATATCTTACTACGAAGTTCCAAGTTTTTCTCAAATCTCTCTTTGTCGAAAACAACCGGTTCATCCAATCCAAAGCTATAAGGTTTTGCTCCGTGTACTGCAGCCTCTCGACCGAAGAATAAGTACGCTGGTGTTTTTTCCGAAACTTCGTGCACTGAAGTTCTTATCGCGTGGCCGATATGAGGAATATATTTGTCCCATTCCCTGTGATCATCTTTGACGTAGCACGCAATAGCTGCGCCAATGACCCTGTTCACCCGCTCGGTGGGGTTGGCCTGCGGATGGTAAGATGGAGTATACCACAATTTTGCCCCATAACTAGACACTAAGTCCTTGAATTCTTTAGAAATGAATTGCTTACCATTATCGCAGACTATCACACTTGGTGCTCCATACATCAAAAATACTTGTTCTTCCAGCAGTCGTGATATAATTGAAGACTTTCCATTTCTGATTGGAAACAAAAGGCAAAACTTGCTGAACCAGCACGTGACTACCAGCAACATAGTGTTTCCACGTTTGGACCTAGGAAAAGGTCCCATTAGATCCATTGAGATCATTTGGAAAGGCTGCGATACCTTCCGTTGCTTTCCCATTAGACCCGATGGTTTCTCTTGGGAATATTTATATCTGGCACATATATCGCATTTCCTAACATAGTCTTTTACATCTTTGATCAAAGTAGGCCAAAAATAATGTTGCCGTATCCGATTTATCGATTTTTTGACCCCTAGATGTCCTGCCGTTGGGCTATCATGGCACTCTCTTAAAACATGCATTCGCCGACTCTCTGGTACAACTTGCTTCCAATCGTAACACTCATCTGGGAATTGTTTCAGTTTTAGGTATTTCCATAAGCATCCTTGGCTGATTTCCCAATCTGGTTTGTTTGTTCCGCCAAGCACCTTAGCCTCTTCCGCCTTGTACCATTCATCCTTATCTTCCGGGGATATATCTAGGACATCTACATCTGCAACAATAGCTCTAGATAAGGCATCTGGAACAGTGTTATACTTTCCTTTGCGGTGTACAATTTCGTAATCAAACTGCTGTAGTCGCATCGCCCATCTCGCCAAGCGACCATGAGGATCTTTGTTACGGTGCAGCCATTGGAGTGCACTATGGTCAGTTATAATCTTAAAATGACTCCCTTCTATGTAGGGCCGAAATTGCTCAACTGCGTGTAGAACGCTCAACAGTTCACGTTCAGAAGCTGAATATTTGCACTCCCTTTCCGAAAGTTTCTTGCTGGTATATGCTATAGGCGCTTCCACGTCGTCTATAATTTGAATTAAAACTCCACCTGTGCCCCTATTAGATGCGTCACACTGAATCGCGAACGGTTTCGCAAAGTCTGGTACCCTTAGCACTGGAGCTGAGGTGAGAGCCGTCTTTAGATTAAGAAACGCCTGCTGGGCATCTTCATTCCACAAAACCCGCTTGCCTTTCTTCCCACCCTTTGTCAGGTCGTGGAGTGGCGCGGCTACCATGGCAAAGTTTGGGACGAAGCGCCGATACCAGCTAGCTAAGCCAATAAAGCGCTTTAACTCAGTGAAGGTAGCCGGTCTGGGATAATCCACAATGGCTACGACTTTCTCCGGGTCCGTTCGTAGCCCTTCCTTGTCAACAATATACCCAAGGTATTTTAGCGAGGATCTCGCAAACTCACATTTGTTGAGATTAATAGTGAGGCCCGCCTCCTTCAATTTTTCCTTGACCAACCGTAATGACGACAAATGGTCCTCAAAGTCACTGTTGCATATTACTATGTCATCTAAATAGGTGAACACTTTACCGTCGAATTCTGGAGGAAACAAACGATCCATCAACCGTTGTTGTGTCTGAGATGCGTTGCTAAGCCCAAACGGCATGACCTTGAATTGATACAGGCCCTTTCCTGCGAGACCAAACGCTGTCTTTTCCTTACTTGTATCCTCAAGAGGAATCTGCCAGAACGCCGATCGAAGGTCGATCGTTGATAAAAACTGTGCATTTTTTAAACTATCCAGAATGGTTGTCACTCTAGGTAGGGGGTAAGAGTCTTTTACAGTTACCTTGTTTAACTGACGGCTGTCGAGACACAGGCGATTCTCACCGGATGCTTTTTTGACCAACAATACTGGGGAACGCCAAGAACTGAATGAGGGCTCAATAACATCATTGTCCAGCATTTCCTGAATTTCTTTCTCTAGGTCCCTCATTATGGGTGGAGCAAAAGGATACTGGCGTTGGCTTGTGGGTAAACTATCTCCCGTGTCTATCCGATGTTCAATCAGCGAAGTTCTTCCCAGTCCTTTAGCTAACTCGGTGCCCATCTCTTCCACAAGCTCATTCAAACGAAGTTTTTGGCTTTCAGTAAGTTCTTCACGAGATATTACCGGATATCTTACGCTAATTTCTGAAATATCGCTGATAGTTTTCCCAGTCTGTACCGTCAAATTGAAGGCTTTCCAAAAACTCATACCTAACACAATATCATGTTTCGACCGTTCCCATAAATAGAACGGCACTACCTTATAGTCAACATTAAATTGAATGGGTAAATAGAACACAGTGTCAATTAGATGTTTCGTATTATCCGCTGTTGATATTTGATGATTCTGTACTTTCTGCCCAGTGACACCGAGACGGACCAGCTCTGTACTGAAGCTTGGGGATATCACCGATACCATAGCGCCACAATCCAAAAGACCCACAAATGACTGATCCAAAATCCTAAATTCCGCATAGAGACGGTCTTCTTCATCATTTCGCTGTATACTACAGATTTCTCCCGTTTGAAAGAAACATGATACAGTGTACAGCCATTGCTGCCAGTCATCAGGCACTGAATGACCTAATTTTTTGGAGTCTGATTGGCAGCCATCGACTCCGGCTGCTCGTTTCCCGCCCGTGTGTTTCCGCACGAGCATTGCTGTACAGTGTTACCGAAACGCCCACACTTGTAACAAAATAGTCTCTGCCTTGGCAAATTACAGTCCCTGAATCTGTGACCCGGGCTTCTACAATTCCAACATTTTGACAGAGAAGGTTTACTTTCTACCTTGTCCAAAACAGCTATGTCCTTTCGAACTCCTAGCACATCTTGCCGAGAACCTCGATAGGCCAAGTCTTGTTCCAGGGGCTGTGCGTCTTGTGTCGGCTCCTTGAAACTTTCACAACTTATCTTTGTCCTTTCAATGAGCCTCAGTACGGATGTCAGTTCCGCTACTGAAGAAAAGGTGTCCTGGCATATCTCCTTTTGAAAGTATGGCTGCAAGTTCTTTCTCAAAATGACTAGCTTTTGAAGTTCTGTAAGGGGAATGGGCAGTCGGTTGAACATGTTCTGCATTATTGACACATATATTACAACCTTTTCTTGCTTGCTCTGAGTCCTCCTCCTGATCTCTTCTAATAGCTCATCTTGGTAGTTCGGCATCTGAAACGTGTCTATAAGCAATTCTACCAACTCTGACCAACAAGAAACTGTAGACCTGTTTGCCCTGAACCAAATAAGAGCCTCTTCTTCAAACAGATCCACAGCGTAACGGAATAAATCTTCATCATCAGCATTCCGAGCTTCCTTAAGTTCCGCCACTCTCTCCAGGAATGCATTTATACTTATGGCGCCTTTTCCGCTAAACTTAATGCCCCAGTCCTTAATAGGAACTAATTTCCTCCTATGAAACTCATTGTCTAATGTCGATGTCCTTTGTAACCCGTGAGAGCAGGTGGGATCGCTCAGAGCAGCAGTGTGTCCTTGTGACTGTACCTCTATGTGCCTGCTGTCAGTCTTGAACGTAGCGTGACTTTTTGGTATAGATGTTGAGACCCGTGGCAAGTTTGCCGCCCTGACCTTTTCAACAGGGAGCTGATTCCCGTCCTCTGTCTTCGGGACGTTATCGCTGGAGCTCTCCTGATTTACACCCAATTGTTCAAGAATTTTCACTGCCTCCTCACCAAGTGATTTATGTAAGTTGTCCTTATCCTGATCTGAGATGTGAGCCTCATCCTCACTACTAACTACCTCTAACGACCCTAAGGACGCAAGTGCCTCACTAATGCCTTCACGTAACGCTAAATGTTTGTCAACGTCAGCGCGATCCATAGGAACAACTAAGCTTGCGCGGTTGTTCAGATGAATCAAACGGGAGTGTATTCGCCTGATAAGTGTACTGTCCGGACTGTGCGATATCTCTGAAATAAGTTTTGTGAGGGAAGACAATTTTTCCGTGCAAGTGGTTATTTCCTTATTCGGGTCCTCAAGGCATGTCACGGGAACTTTAACAGCAATGGAAGATTCCCCAGACGCCTCCTGTCTAAGCATTACACGTAAAAACTTGCGCATAGTCGCCACAGTTTTACAATCTGTTACACCCCGGCACGCCAACTCAAATTCTAACTCATCTTTATATAATGCGTTTACATCCATTTTTGTCTGTAAATATTTCCTTATTTTTTAACAAATAAATAAATCACAATTGCAAAGAAAACTTAATGCTCTAGATAAATACAAGCTTATCTAATGGTGGCTATAACCATTGTCTTAATCCAAGCAATACCCGTCGGGCGCCAATGTCATGGGTTCGTTTCCTAAAGGTTCTTGGATCAAAACAAATGGTACAAGACAAAGTATAATTTATTAAAAAAAAAAACAATTATATGACAGTGTCACAATTACGGGAAGAGAATACGTCTATAGATGGTAATGACAGAAGGCGTTATCCGTACAAGGTGAAAGTTTATGACCCTATGCACTATAATGTGGTTTTCAGTTGCAAAAGAAAAAAAAAGTAAAAATAAAATAAGATTGAAAGTTAGGAAAACAAAACAAGAAAATGTTTTTTAAGTTTCAGGGAAATAAAATAAAACTAAATTAAAGAAACAAACAAAAAAATAATTAAAGAAACAAAAACAAAGAAAACTAAATTAAAAAGCAAAACAAAAAAAAAACAAAAAGATTTTGTCTTCGGCCAGGCTCGAACCGGGTATCCCTCGATCCTTATTCCACTACTCAAGCCGCTTAACCATACAGGCTACAACAACTGCGGCGAAATATGCGTATACGCTCGGCAAGGAACCTTCCACCAATGTCCTCAAAATGGATTAATTTCTTAATGCCCCTCACGGCAAGGGCGTTCCCAAAAGCTGGAGACAAAACATTATGCGGTAAGCATTCAAGGAACACTTCAAACAAAACAATGATCCATACAATCCGTCGGTACACTTACCCCGTGTCTTGTAAATACACTCGCCGTAATCTCACTAAATAACGTCCTGATTATGGCACTCAATGACCGAACAACGAAATTTACCACAAATCACATTTCATTATGTCGAGATAATTATTTTACGGCACATAACTACGGAGCTTTCATTTCTCCTGCCGTTTTATTTTTTATGACGGTCGGTTCTCTTTTTACGGACACCCTCAATCTCACAAAACATACTTGTCGCCGCTAAACCAACATGACCGTATCGCGTGTAGATGGCGTTATTAGAGACGAAATATGCAGTGCGAAAAGCTAAGGTTCAGTTTTAGAATTATAACTAACGTGAGACTCAAACATATCAAAATATTATAAAAATAATTAGATTTGCCCCTAAGAGTTAATGTCAGCGTTTTCATGATGCACAAGCATCACATACTTTTACAAAAAGAAAATATTAAAAAAAACGCAATAGTTTTTTTTTTTTTCAATAAATTTCTTCATTCCCGAATTTCTCAAAAATAAATTTTCAAAAATTCATAACTCGAAAACTACAAAAAATCGGCTAACATACATGGGGTATATTCTGATAGCCCATGACGTAAGGAACCTAAAAAAAATTTTTTGACGTCAAGGTTTGGACCACCCTGTATATTGATCGACGCAGCGTAGGATGCCTCCCAGTATGATGGACCGATCACCTGGTAAAGACAGGTGGAATCCAATGCTATGATAGGGGATTTGGGAGACCTAATATGAATAGAGCTAGTCCAAACCCAGTTATTGTTGAAAATATTATGTTAGAACATGGTGGGAAGAGAAAACTGATATGTACTGATCAGATGTTGGATAAGGTGGTCAGTAGTGGTGTTTAATGAACATTTATATTGTTTTTATCTAACTATGACAATTATACTATCGTATTCCGCTTTTTTATTCATGTGACCTTGACGCCGATTTCACGCCGAAATCACGCCGCCGCCGCCGACTTTTCAGCAAACGCCGCCGCCGATCATTTTTAGATCGGCGCACACGTCTATACCGTACATTACATGGGCATTTTCACTTCTAGGGACACCCAATTAGCTTAACTCTCACAAAAAAGTAAACTCGATGTCAGCTTTGTAACGACAATTAAGCATTAAATATTAAGAAAAATATTTTTTTATCATTTAATCCAGAAAGAATACGCGTATATGCAGTATAAAAACACGAATAAAGTGGATTTACGTAAATATTTCATGCTTAATTGTCGTTACAAAGCTGACATCGAAGTCAACTTTTTGTGAGAGTTAAGCTAATTGGGTGAACACCCAATTAGCTTAACTCTCACAAAAAAGAGTAACTTCTAGTAGTGAAAATGCCCACATACTTGCATTGTATATTTTCATAAGAAGTTTTAAGTGCTCGTTATTACAGTAACCGTACAATACGTACATAAGTGGACCACAACAGGTTACGTACGATGCTTCCTGTATGTTCCAGGAATAATAATAGGGTAGGTATCTCCAACATAATAGCTCAAGCAACATGTAATCATTACACAGTCAGACAGGCGTGCAACCGGACCCCGAAGGCTTGTACTCGAAAACCGATTGAAACAACTGTCTCTGTCACTCTAATTGTCGCGTAAAGGAAGGGATAGAGATAGCAACTTCCAATTGTAGCTTTTTTTTCGTGATAGACTCTGTGGTCTCCTATTCACGCCTGCCGGTGCCGCATTCAACAAAACAATTTTGTTTCACAAAAAAATGCAATTACAACGTCAATTTTAAGTAGGAATTCATGAGTACATGTATTTAGGACATTCTCGTTTGAAATGTAGATTAATCGATAAAAATTCAGAATAAAAAAATCTAAGCATCTAACTTACCGTGTACTAATCGTTAACTGCGGGTCGTTGAACTAGCGATTATTAAGTGACGCCATCTGTTGGTACTTTAAGTGAACCAAGGCCTATAAATTCCAAATTTAATAATAATTTTATTTTACATAGATGATACATTTATATTCATCCATCTTTATAATATTACAGAGATCAGTCAATATGCGAACAACAGCTTGGTCCACGCAATACGACGAATCGAATGGAATGTCAATTCCGTGAAACGAAACGTGGGAAGCCTAGCATGCCAAACGTAAACAAAGGGCATAGTGAAAGGGTGACGTTAATTTGAAAATTTAAGCAAAACAAATGAAACAATAATGTGAGTCACAACTTGCGCAATAGTGATCCAATTGAATCAAGTGTAAACTTTATAATAACTAAGAAACAGCAACATCTATATATAGAAGTGATATCGCGAGCGGAAACCGCAGAGGAAATGCTCCGTTGCAAGCTGCAGACCCGATGACTACTAATCGCGAAAAAGTAGTTTCATATCAACTTTTAAAGAGCCATGGGTTCTTCGTATAGAGATGTCTTCAAATTGTACGATCTTATACAGAGCGGAGATTCGAGGTATAGTAATATTAGTAATAAAATCCAAATCCAATCAAGCGTAACAATCTTACTTGACAGTGAGTGAACACAGTGGTGGTCTTTATATGAAATAAATGTCTATATTTACACCTTACAGATCAGTGGAAAGTTTCTTGACTGAAAATCGGATAGATATAAATGTGATATTACCTTGCAAAGGTATTGGAGTGCTACATTTGGCTGTTGGCATTGATCCATTGGAGAAATCAAAAGAATGCACAGAGGTGTTACTCAAGCATGGAGGTGATCCTAATTTATGGTAAGTAATAATCAATTTCATCATCTGCAAGAATTTGATTTAAAATGTATGGATATCATTAATATTTATATGTAGATGTAATTTTAAGACTCAATCTTTTATTGTTGGGAAATAAGGATACTATAAGTATGACCAATCTTTTACTAGTTTATAATATTAGATATTAGGCAGCCCATTGGAAAATAATCTATAAAATCTCATAGATCCTCTCCATAAAATTCTGTGTTTTATTCCATTCATTTTAATTTCATGTGTATGGAAAAAACTACAAATATTGAAATAATTTTTGAAATACTAATAATTTCAAATGTCGAAGTAATATGTAAAAATAATAGTAAGTAGGTAAGTAGGAGGCCATATAATAAATGATACAACAACTTATATTGGTTGTTTTTAAACTTGAAATCTTGATGCTATTTTCATAATACTACATTTTGTAAATAGCATTGATATGCAACACTTACCATTCCATTCCAGTGTTCCTGAGTAAATGCAATAAAGCTAAAATTCATTTTCAAAAAGTATATTTATCCTGAGGTTATTGGCATATTGTCTGATGTGTGACTCATTTGTACCTATTCACTAAGTATTTCTCCTTAAAAAGATGGCAAAGGACATTGAATAAGTGTTTTAGTCACCACTGGAATATATTTGTAAAACTTGTGAATAAAATATACCATAATATTCTTAAATACTTACTAATTTTATATAGAATTGTATTATAGACATTGGCACTGGTCTCACGGAGCTATTAAGCTATGAACTATCAGCTATAAACACGAACAAAAGATACACACTCCCATGTAAATAAATGAGACACGCGATACTTACCCAACTATCGAGTACCGCCATGTCTCTTTTTTACACGATAGTCCGTATCTTTTGTTGGTGTTTATAGCCCACAGTTCATAGCTTAGTAGCTCAAGGTGAGACCAGTACCTAATAGACTACAGATTAAACATTCATTCTTATTTATATAACACTAGTGTAAGCTCACTTCATTTTATTTACAGTACTGATGATGGTGTAACCCCAGTCCATATCGCTGCAATATGGGGCCGAGTGGAGAACCTGAAGCTTCTCCTAGGCTGCGGAGGGGACCCATCCAGGGTCGACCTGGATGGCCACTCGGCCTTCGACTATGCGGCCCGAGAGGAGCAGTGGGAGGTGTATGACTACCTCCACAATGTGGTGGACCAATTGGATGACACTTTTGGTTCACCATGTGCTTATACCCTAGATTTAGGTAAGAACTTGACTATGATTATTGTCACAATGATCACTGGATACAGGCTACATCAGTTTTCTAACTGCCTGCTTATTAATAAATAATAATAATCTATAAGTATTTACTAATTTACACTTGTGGCTATACCTACATACCTAGATACTTTTCTATCACAATGGGGATTAACATAATTAAAAATCTACACATAATGGTTATGGAGTATGGATTCTTATAAAGATGCTAACTTCGAATTTCTTGGTCCTCCTAGAAAAATATCTAGGTATTGTTATGGTTATGTCTAGGCTTAGGACTTTTCATAGCATATCGTGGTTCTAAAATCCTTGGAGCCGCTATGTGTAAAATATTCGAAGTCAAAGTCAAAGTATATTGTAATATCAAATATAATGATTTATACATACTTCCACATCGTTACTGAATTAATTTTAATCGAACGTAGGTAATTAATTTTATAAAACGTACTTGATTTCATAAAAATTACATACTAAATTATACCAGTAATTGGAGTTCGAGGCCAAAGAAACTACGACAGATGTGTTACTGTCAAATCTGTCAAAGTCTCTTATGTCATTGTCAAATAAAGTTTTCAGGTTTCGACAACCTTTTTTGCCGTTTAATTTATTTATTTAAAATAATTCCTAATAAAACACTACATACCTACCCCTGTAATATTTGTACACCTTTTTGTTTAATATACACATTCAAAAGCGTTGCAATTTCAACCATCAATGTTTTTTTATTTTTTGTACATACATATTAATGACAACTCGATTGTAACTAGCGACAGCTGGTTTCACAAATATGTATGGATTATTATAGATTTTGTGGTAACTTTTTCAAAGATGGTCCCATAGTAAAACTTGGCTGTAATCATGAATAGATCCAGAAAATATGATTTTGTATCATTGTGAAAGATTTCACCCAGTATATTTAATTTGGAATTTAGTTTTTTGATGATGGGGTGTATGGCGAAGCTAAATATGGTTAGACCAAGTGGGTCGCCTTGTTAACAACCTACGGAAGAAAACAAAACGTTAGATCTGTATGATAATTTAGATGGAGAACTATAGCACCGCCAAAGAAATTTGTAGGTCAAAGGAATTTTACGAATACGAAATGTGAACATAAATCACTACAAATTATTATTCTACAATTTTCTAAACGTATACAGAAAAAAGTTTTTAATTTATGTGTAGTTAAATTGCTGGACCAAATGTTATTAATACCTGAGGTGATACAAGCGCAATACCAAGTTTGTTACTAATAATTGCGGATAGTTAAGTTTTTATTAAAATATCTTATATTTACGTGAAAATAAGTAAATCATATTGTTTCTATAAATTAAAGAATTAAAATAACCAATAAATAAGATATCTCAACGTCTGTTTTTAGAAAATAAGGATTTACTATTGTAAGAACATTTCATTGTTGTGGCAATATTTTCGTAGTTTCTTTGGCCTCGAACTCCAATTAGTGGTATAGTTACCTACTTATATTAGAACAGAAACCATAAAAAACTAGACAATTAGTGTTCAAAACAAACTAGAAAAAGTCTTAAATAGCGATGAAAATGGCGAAAGTACCATGTTGTTTTTCTCGAAAGTTTCGAATCTTTCGTATAGATTACATGTAACTTCCGAACAATAAACGAAACTGACGTTACCTTTGAAGTAAATAGACTTCACTTCACGTTGATATCACATTGAGCATAGATTAATGATTCCAATTTATAAGCATTTTATCATAATTTAAACTGTTTAGTCAACTGATATTGAGATTTAGTCTACTACTCTCTCTACTTATATTAGAACAGAAACCATAAAAAACTAGACAATTAGTGTTCAAAACAAACTAGAAAAAGTCTTAAATAGCGATGAAAATGGCGAAAGTACCATGTTGTTTTTCTCGAAAGTTTCGAATCTTTCGTATAGATTACATGTAACTTCCGAACAATAAACGAAACTGACGTTACCTTTGAAGTAAATAGACTTCACTTCACGTTGATATCACATTGAGCATAGATTAATGATTCCAATTTATAAGCATTTTATCATAATTTAAACTGTTTAGTCAACTGATATTGAGATTTAGTCTGAGCAAAATGAAAAGTCAAAGTCAAAGTCAAAGTCAAAGTGATTTATTTGTTCAACACAGGTTAAAGGTACATAGGTACAGGTCTTACAATATTAATGATAAAGCATCACCATGTTGGGCCACAAGGCATACAAAATTGTGGGCTTGGTTTTAATGGACTGTAACTACATGCTATGCACAGTTGCCATTATTGTAGTCTAACAAAAAATCCTTAACAGTGTAGTAAGTTTTATCCACTAAAAAATTAAATAATTTATTTTTGAAACTAAGCATATTTTCTATGTTTCTTATGTCGTTTGGGACTTTATTATATATTTTTGGGGCCATGCCAAGTATACTTTTCCGTAACAACGCTTTCTTTGAGGATGTTGAGGCAATTTTATTTCTAAGCCGAGCACTTTTAAACTTGTTAAATAAATGTAGGTTAGATCTAACAAACACAACTAATTCGTAGATATACAAACAAGGTAAAGTCAATATGCGTAATTTCTTAAAATATGGTATACATGAAGCTGGGGGCTGAATTCCACATAAACATCTAATGCATCTTTTTTGCGCTTTAAATGCAATTTCTCTATCGACTGAGTTTGCCCAGAATATAATTCCATATCTTAATGTCGATGTTACATAGGCGTGATAGGCCGTTAAAACAACAGATTCATTAACAATTTTCCTTAAATGATGTAGAGCATAAGAGAATTGATTAAGTTTCTTACATACAATGTCAATTTGATTGTTCCATGTCAACTTATTATCTACGGTTATTCCTAAAAACTTTGTCACGTGTGTTTCCTCAATACTATGTCCTTTATATGATATATTTAAATTACGTAAATTATTTCCTCTTTGCCTAAATGTCATGACTTTAGTTTTCTCCAGATTAACATTTAAATTGTTATTGGCTAACCAGTTAATAATTATTTCTAATGTACTACAAATATCATTTTCATATGTGTCTGGATCTTTACAATTAAACATTATGGTGCTGTCATCAGCAAAAAGAACCATAGGATAATCAACAACTTGGGGCAAATCATTTATATAAATAATAAATAATAAAGGGCCCAAAACGCTTCCCTGGGGCACCCCGTAGTCAATATGTCTAAGTTCCGATGAATAAGTAATCTCTGTTTTCGTTCTAGTGCATAGTCTATTTATTTGCGTAAACTGTCGTCTATTTTCTAAGTATGACTTAATTAAATTATGTACATTGCCTCTGACTCCGTATCTATATAGTTTATCCAGTAATATACTATGATCTACAAAGTCGAAGGCTTTAGACATGTCCTTGTATAGTGCTGCCACCGGAACCCTTTTATCCATATTTGTTATTATTACTCGCAATAGGTCAAAAATAGCCATATTTATGGACTTGCCTTTCCTAAACCCCATTTGTTCTTTAGTGAATAGATTTTTTTTTTTCAAAGTATCCACAAACAGATTCATGTATAACTTTTTCTATAATTTTTGAAAAAATAGGAAGCAGTGCCACAGGCCTATAACTGGCCATGTTTTCTTTATTACCCTTTTTAAAAAGAGGTTTTACAATGGCAATTTTTAGTCTTTCTGGAAATTTACCTTTCTCTATGCATAAATTTGCTATGTGGCTAATCAGAGGTGAAATAACACTAGATACACATTTGACGACTTTCGTACTAATATCGTCATAGCCTGTACTACGGCTGTTTTTTAAGGATGTAATTATATTGTTTATTTCATTTGAATTAGTGGGATTCATAAATATAGATTTAGGTAGATTACACGTTATTGGATAAATTTTTTCCATATTAGGTTTTTTGATGCTCGGGACTCGGTTAAGGCGGTTCGATTGCTCATGTGTTAGGTCAATATAGTACTTATTAAATGATTGCGCAATTTTTTGAGGACATGTTATAAGTTCATTATTATATACTATCTGCTGAATATTGTCTATTGGTGCTTTAGATCTACTATCATTTATAATATTCCACGTTGCCTTTGTTTTATTACTAGATTGATTAATATAATAATTATTCTGAGCTTTCTGGGTAAGCTTAATAATTTTTTTCAGACGCTTAGAATAATTTTGGAAAATTGTTTTGTCATTAGCCTTGTCATCTGAAAATCTGTATTTCCAAAGTAAATGCCGTTTCCGCTTGCAACAGCCTTTTAACCCCTTGGTAATCCATTTTGGTTCCGTCGTTGACCTAATCTTAATTTTTCTAATAGGAAAGCACAAATTATAGAGCAATTCAAATTGATCAACAAAGCTGTTATACGCATCATCAGGATCATTTGCCATGTAAACTGCATTGAATTTTAACTCTGATAGGCGCTCCCTAAACTTATTAATATTATCTTGGTTTAAATCTCTTTTATTTTTATACCAGTAAGTAAGAACACATGTCTTTTTAACCGGGCATTTGATCAATTGTGCTGTATGATCTGAGAGAGCAAGGTCAATTACCTCAGCTTTACTACCTCGAACATTGTGAAGAATATTGTCAATACATGTGTTGCTAGCTAATCTAGTTGGTTCCGATATTGCAAGCTTTAAATTATACGACAGCGACAAATTCTTAAATGTTACTGACGGTGACGTTCTCTTGAGCATATCAATATTAAAGTCACCACATATGACTAATTTCTTCCCA
Organism: Thaumatotibia leucotreta; assembly: GCA_025490895.1. Classification (NCBI taxonomy): domain Eukaryota; kingdom Metazoa; phylum Arthropoda; class Insecta; order Lepidoptera; family Tortricidae; genus Thaumatotibia; species Thaumatotibia leucotreta. Next base: position 56,762 of record JALPQI010002951.1, on the reverse strand, counting down.
TTAAAACAGTGTTTATTTAATATAACCTCCAATTTATGAAAAAATATATCAAAACTGTGTCTAGTGTTTCTAGGTACTCTATAAATGCTGATAATTACCAATTTGTGGTCAATTAACTCTATGCCTGCGCATTCTATTACATTTGGTATAGATAAATTATTTAATTCATTTAATATGCAATATTTGTGAATACACCTCACTAGAATTGTCACGTGTGTGTACTAGAGCCAATACATTCGGAGTATCATAATTCAATAAAATAATGCAAAAAAAAGTATTTTACACATAAACCACTACTATTATAAAATGTACTGTAAACTTATATACCTATTTTATTATACTGTTTATACTACGCATAAGGTACACCCGGGTAAGACCGGACTATTTTTTGGTGAGTTGAAAGGATGTCACAAAAAAAAAACAAAAATTTATTCTCCCTAACTTTTACCTGCAGATGTGTGATGTACGTGATAAAAAAAAACAAGCTTTCAATATAAATTTACTTGATGCCACTCAGCCGAACAGCTTAGGAGTAAACGTAAAGTCAAACTTGCACTGTTTTTTTTCCAAGACACCCAATCGAAGAACCTTCTTGTCTTATGATCGGACTAGTATCTCATTTCAACTCTAAAGTAAGGAGAAGAAGGTGCATAGCTTCCTGTTAAAGATGGAATCTCCAAAAATTCTCGGAAAAAAACACTTTTTTTTTTAAACGTTCGTAGCTCACGACTGATGCGGCCGAGTGTTCGGAAGCTACATGTAAGTTATACGAAAGATTCGAAACTTTCGAGAAAAACAACATGATACTTTCGCTATTTCCGATCTAGGAGGCTTTTTCTAGTTTGTCTTGAACCTAATTGTCTAGTTTTTTATGGTTTCTGATATAACTAAATTCGTATGCACTTTTTATGAAATCAAGTTCGATTTTTAAAATTAATTATGTTCGATTAAAATTAACTCAGTAACGATGTGACAGTAGGTATAAATCATTATAGTCATTATAGAAAGTGAATAGAATATTACAATATACTTTGACTTTGACTTCGAAAAATTTTCACATAGCGGCTCCAAGGATTTTAGAACCACGATATGCTATGAAAAGTCCTAAGCCTATATGTCCATACTAAGTAGAGGAACTAACTAGGTAACCAAGAATTAAGGTAATAAAAAAAATTACATAACCCTTATAGGGCACAGGTCTCAAGAAATAAGATAAACACGAAAGAGCCCTATAAGAGTCATTTAGTATTTTTTCTTAAAGAGATTTTTTTGTACTAAAGGATAGCGCTGACACTTGAATCTAGGATTAATTTGAGGCTTGCCTGTTAAAGCGTTAAAATAGGCATAAGGCAAGCCTAACTTAATTTTGAAATGTTATAAAATTTATTCATGACAAGCACAATATTGGATTGAAATGAAATGAAATGTGTATATTCCAAGACATTGGAGATATACACATTTTACAAGTAAGCACGTACAACAACAGCTTGCCACAAAAGGGTCACATCTCAGTATGTATTTCAAATTAAAATATATTTTTTTAAATTCATATTTTATTTTATTTATGGGTTGCTGCCTCCTTATTACAGATAAAGTGCTCATGACAACAGACCAAGTGGTTGCCGAATATGAACCCGTCACCAACAATCCCCTCCACCATCTGTCCACCTGCAGGAAGTCTGAGATGGTTCGTGACTGGTGCGAGAAGACCAGCCTCGTCATGAACAACCTGTACCCAACAATACTAGGAGAACAGCTTCTAGAAGATGAATCCGTACCGTGGAAGAGCACAGATCTCACGAATATCACCCTTGATCTCACTAAGGATAGAGTTACCGATGACACTAGAACAAGCTTTAAAACGTGCTTGACGAGCCGACCGGCTGAAGTAGAAATTAGCGGCGTACAAAGACTAGAAGACACTGTTAATGAGAAATCTTCATGCTCTTGCCAAGACACAAAAGACTTGAAAAAACAACGAATGAGCATGTACGAAAACTTCTCATTACCTGGGTCCCCTAACAGTATTACACATGTAAATTATAAAACAAAGACTAGTTTAAAGAAATGTAAATCGCATACATTAAATTCTGATTTTCAAAGATTGACTTTGGACGATTCTCATTCGTTATTGACGGAGGACAATTCGCAAATGGATAAAGCTGTGATTGTAGTTCAGAATAAAACAAATGAGTGGTTATCTACCCACAATGACACGGACATTGGTGCCATGAACACCAGGAGATCATCTGCCAGTAGTGGAGTGAGCAGTAATTTCTCAGGGGGCAGTATAGTTATAGCAAATGTGCAGGAGGAGTACAAATATGAAGATGAAGAGGAAGATGTGGTGTTGATTGAGAAGAGGCTACTTGTTTCGCCGGTTGTGTAAGTAAACATACTCATATTTTACTTTAGTACTCTAGTATAGCATAGCCTGAAAGCCTCAAAGCAGTAGCAAGAGATAAAGAATGTTGGTCACAGTCGGAGGAGCCCTATGTCAAAAGACAAACAAACAGAAGATCAAGAACTATACATATGAATATAAGTAGGTACATCATCATCATCATCATCATCAGCCTATGATAGTCCACTGCTGAACGTAGGCCTCTCCTATTAACTATGCGTATAGACGCATTAGGAGGTAAATGCCCATAATCGCCACGCTGGGCAAGCGGATTGGCGATCGCAGTAATGTGTCCACTATGATGACGCTGCTGCCCAATGTACATATATGAATAATTTTCAAACATTGTAAACAGACACCTGCCTGAATAAAAGGCTTTTATAATTTATTTTATATTATTATTAAAAGCCTCAAAGCCAAATTTAACTTTAAAAAGCTTTGTTTTAAAACATAAATGCTCCATTGACAAAAAACTACAATATGCATATCCTCAAGAACCTTCCTTGACTTTGCTCATCAATTAAATTAATATAATTTGTCAAACCCTAGGGGAGGCCTTTGCCAAAGGGCAATCACATTAGTAATTAATAAAAAATAATGTTTAATATAACCCTTTAACGGGCAAGACTCGAAAAAATCGTGGGTTCAAGCCTCAACGCCATTATATAGTACGAAAAATTCTGCACAAGAAAAAAATACAAAAAGATAGTGCTACAGGGTGGTCGTTTTTGAGACCGGTGCCCTATAAAGGTATAATATTACTCACATAAACACCTTCATAGAGTATTTCCATCCTTACAGTCTTCCAGTAGACGAAGCAGCAGACTTAACGCCAGACCAAACAATAGTGTCCGTAGCGTCGTCATTACCAGCCTCCGTACTCTACGACAGCAACACCCTGAGAGCAGAACTAGTCAAACTGGGCTTCAAGCCCGGACCCATACAAGACGGAACCAAAACTCTCTACTTGAAGAAACTCCAAGCGCTCAAGAAACAACCTATTGTTGTCACCAAACAAGGCAAAAGTGAGTTTCCTGAATAGTTTGTATACTTTTTGACTGTCAATGTCATTTTATTTTGACTCTTTTGAGCTATGTGATTTGTTATTATATTTTCTTGTATTTTTTATAATGGTAGTTAAATTAACTAAATTTAAAAGTAAATCTCTCTGTAAAATTCTACTTGAAAAATGTTAGTAGAGTTCTTCTATTCAGATTTTTTAAAGCATAAAATATCTATCCTCCTGCCACCTACACAATACATTTTGCTAGTGATTTTTTAATTATTATGGAATTATTAGTGTAGGAAAGAGAATTAGTACATTGTGCATCAAGGGAGGTAAGTACGGAATTATTAACGAGAGTGTTAGAAGCCCGACGCCGTAAGCAGAAACTTTTACGACTCTAGTTAGTATTCCGCTTACCGACCGTGATGCATACAATGTTTTTCGTCACACTTGCCGACAAAAAAGTTTTAAGACATAATATTATTAAATGACGTACTGACATTTCTATTACTCCCTAGGAAATTCCACTTTTCTATTACTCCCGCGCACGCAAGCAATGGCGCGCTTAGACAGCAAGTGTGATGAAATAAAATTTATTTTGTTTAAGGAGACCTCTTAATAGGCCTCCGAGCAGCTGGAGGCTATTTAAATGTTTGTTCTTTTATTTTCCAGCATACAGTATAGAACTGGAAAGATCTCTGCGTACAAGCGATTGGATGAACAACCTATCACCATACATAGAGTTGGAGACCAAAGCACGCACAGACTTCGCGAACTCTAACAAAAAATGGCGAGAGGGTACTGCCAAGACCTCGTTCACGTATTTACTATTGGACCCGCGGCTCACGCAGAACTTACCAGCTAAAGCGGGAACACAGAACCAGCACATATCATGGGTCACGTTTATCAACTCGATATTTTATGTTGGAAAAGGTGAGTACCTAGAAAATTACCCACATATTCATAAAAATCATAAACGTTTCCGAACTTAGCAAGCCAGGATGCTTAGCCAAGTTGCCAATCGCTAGCGCTTAGTAGCGTATCGTAGTTTTCCCTCTCTGTCACTCTTTCATATTAGTGCGACAAAGATAGTTAGCTGCCTTTCGCTTAGGATTGACGATGAAGCGCTAGCGATTGGCAACTTGGCTAAGCATCCAGTATTGTTTGTTCCTTTCGGTCTTATCAATGTGTCTATAAAACGGAAAGAGACAAACAATACTTATTGGCTTGCTAAGGTAGGGGACATTTAATAAGAGGATCAGTTTGCATATTTATTTTGTAGTTAGTATTTTTATGTGCCGTCGATAACTAGTAGTTCGACTGCCAATGCATTTGGGTTTTATGAACTCAACTTTATTTATGTACAGTCGCCAGTAGATAAATCGGTGCGGTCATAACGCTCAAAAATATCTAAATAAGCAAAGTGCAACAATAGACCCTAGCAGCTCTGATATATACCTATATGATGATGAGTGCACGGATCAGCATCTTTAAGGTTCATAACATTAGTAAAGCTATTTATTAGGATCATTTTCAGAATCTGAGAGACAATTCTTACTTAGACCGAATTACCTCAAACATATTAAAATATTATCGAATCGGGTTCGTTTCGACCCATTAATGGCACCCTCTCATGTCGAGCAAGCAATCATCGACTTAAATTACGTGAGTAACCCGGTACGACAATATTTTTAAAATGCAATACCTATTTGAAAAATAGCCTATTCAGAATAGTACTTTGTGCATCTAGGGAGGTAAATCGGTTATTAACGTAAGTGTTGAAGACCGCGCCGCATTACCTGCTTCGGCATCAGCCTATGATAGTCCACTGCTGGACGTAGGCCTCTCCTATTAACTATGCGTATACACGCATTAGGAGGTAAATGCCCATAATCGCCACGCTGGGCAAGCGGATTGACGATCGCAGTAATCTGTCCACTATGATGACGCTGCTGCCCATCGTCTTTTATCAAATAATGGTCAGTGACACTTCAATCCCTTAGTCAACTCTTACGACACCCGCAGGAGATGGGGTGGTGACAAATGTATTCTTACTGCCGTCACCACACGGCTGAAAAAACAAATATAGAATAGAATAGAATATAACTTTATTCAGAACGCTTAATTTAAACTTAACTTAATTACAATGACAGTGGTACACATTCATAAAGCGTAACTGAAAAGGTCCACACTCAGCTTCATGCCGAGAGACCCTAGAGGACCCTGGCGCTGGTCTTCCGTGGGGACCCTTCCGAGAGAGCGCAACTACAAGCTACACATAAAAATATGATGAACTGATGAAAACTAAACAATGTAATCTTTCCAGGTAAACGCTCCCGCCCATACTCCCACTTATACCAAGCCCTAACCCTCTGGAAGCGCGACTTCACCACATCCAACGACAAAAAGGTCCAACACATTCTCGACATCTGGACAGACAAGGTCGGTGTAGTCTGCCTCCACATTTTCCAAAACGTAATCCCCGCTGAAGCTTACACATACGAGGCGGCCATGATTGATGTTTTAGGCGTTCCAAATTTGAAAAATTTAAAAAGCGGGAACTATTATGGGGTTGCGGCATCTTGGCCGTTGAAAGATAGACGTATGCTAGGGTTGTACCTGTTGTACAAGGCTATGCTTATATTTTTGAACGAGGGCGAACGACAGTTGAGACCTGATGATATAGATTAACACTTTGATGGACAGCATTAAGCGTAATCGCGAATTTCTGTAGACGTACTGTCCCGGAAAGTGTTAGGCCCAGCGCACACGGTGAAACGCAACTGCAACGAAACTGCAACTACTAGTTACTTTTGAGTTTCATTTGAGTTTATGCCATAGATACCTTTGAGAAACAACACACGACGCAACTAGTTTGAAACCGGTTTGAAACGCGTTGTAGATCAGTTGCTTTGAAACCAGCGTGCAGGAAACTCGTGTCGGATTTCGCGTCTTTTCTGTTCGACAAAATGGCTGACGATGAAAATAAAAATATTCAATTTGTATTGGAAGTCGAGAAACATCCTTGCTTGTACAATACAACACTTTCTGGCTATTCTCGCAGGAATGAGACTGATAAAGCATGGGCTGAAATTGGAAAAATAATGAATATGACAGATGAGTTGATAATTTTGTTTATTATTATTAATTATTATATTAATTATTCTTAAATACAATAATTCTTCATAAAAACGTTTTGGGCACGTCTGTCTGGTCTCAAAATCGGAATGATTGTGACTAATTTCATCACATTTAGGTTGCGGCGTGTGTGGAAAACGTTTGAAACTGGTTTCAAACCTATAATTTCAAAAGAGTTTCGTTGCAGTTGCGTTTCACCGTGTGTGCTGGGCCTTAAATAAGACTCAATCAGTTGCAACCCTAGAGGCTTATCCATTAATCAGGTCATACGATTTTGATTTATATTAGACCCCCCGCCATCCCCCATGGTGATATTAGGTGATATTTTCAGGACAGGACAAAGTATAGTTACTTTTTTTTTTTTACTAGCTAATGCTGTTCAGCAGAGAGTAACAAAAAACTTACACGTGATTTGCTTATGACCCAATTTGGTGATAATTGGTGATTTTTTATTCTCTAGTTATTATGTATGACTGTGAGTGAGTTGACTGCTATATTTCGAAATAGCGACTGAATGACAATCTGACTGAATTAAAAACGAATTCATGTGCTAATAATGATCCATAATTTTAAATTATGTACAAAATGTTTGTATAACTAAGACAACATGCATTTTTTTAATTCTAAGCTCTTATTTGAAGCTATCGAACGCTTTTGGTGGGACCAGTGCCTAAATAAAAGAGGCACGGCGACATTTATAGTTCATAGCAGAGCGAGTAACTATAATGTTTATAGCAGGGATCGAAACCGGTTTTATAGAAAACTTCGAAATAGTCCAATATTTTAAAGTGTTTTATACTCAAAACTGTATGTAATTAACAGTATCATATTTTAAATGAATCCATTTACAAAGAATTTATATAACGAAGAACGAAATGAACCGTTCTTTTATATGGAGAAAAAAGCGGTAGGTATCCGATCCCCGGTTTATAGATATCCTACTCGCTCAGCTATGTGCTAGCGCTTATCTTTTGTTCATGTAATCATCGCTTACTCGCTCGCGGTGAGACCAGTGCCTAAGGCCAGAATCACACCCGTAAGTTTTTGCGTAAGTAGTAGAGATGGAGTTAAACTAAGGAATAATATCACTATCCCATTCCAGCTAATAGCTCCGTTCCTACATCTTATGTAAGAACATGTTAAGATTGCTCTAAGGGAAAACTGTGTAACACAGGAGGAAAACAGGGATTTGAAAGGGATATTGGAACAATTTGGAGTGTACTTTTATACTAACTACTCTTAACAATTTAACAGTATTTATATTAACGTCAAAGGACAGGCTTTACTGTGAGTAGTGATTTTTTTACATTTTTTTAGCATTAATTTGTATTTTTTTTAGTGGTGTAATAATATTATGCTTTAAGTATTTCATTACAAGTAGGCAGTATTTATAGTCGAGTAAATCAATTGTTGTGTCTCTCTATTGAATATAGGCGCGATTTAGTATAAGGATTTTGGTTAAAACTTTAATTATTCGACCAAATTGCTAAATTTACATTCGTTAATTTGGTAGTATACTCAAAAATGTTAAGAGATTTATGTCAATGCTCATCTACAAATTTTTAGGCTTTTGTGGTCAAATATTGTGTCGACCTCAACTTTTAACACGGTGATTATTTTATAATTATTTTCCATAAAGGGAGTAAACACTGGAATTTGCCATGTGTATAGCGCCTAGCAAACGCGGATTATGTTTATTAATGAAAGCCTGTTTTTTGTAACCACTATTGTATTGAAACAACCAAAGAAATATTTTAATGAGACATTCAAGAAGTAATTTTTAAGCTAAGACCAAGAAAACCCCACGAGCTTGGTACACAGAAAAAAAACTTGGTTTCAATTCATGTGCTCTGAAAATTACTTCAGTGAATGGTTTTATTTCTATTTTGCATTTTTAATGTAAAATTTTGCAGTAACAAAATGTGCACGTATTTCTTTATTCTAAACAGTATAAACTTTCCATTATCATCAAGTATGTCTCAAGTTGTTAACATTAATACAATGAAATATCTTTTTGAATTTTTATTAGTATTACGGTCTGTATCATAATCCCCGAATAAATATATCTGTCAGATAAAATTATGACCTTAATTTTTCTCAGGCATGTAAAGGAAAAGGTAAGCTAACATTTATCTGCGAGATGTATTTTATTGAGGGATAGTGACACTCGTCCTTAAAGTTTTAATTATTTAGTTTTGCTAGTAATTTATTGTATTTCACATAAGTATTAAGCTTTAATTGTAGTAGTAATCACAACTTGTAAAAAATGCAATAACTTATAAGTTACCGTGCACTTTGTCTATATGTACCTATTTAAAACTTGTTCCTAGTCATTCATCACAATTTTAACATTAAGTATTGTATTTTGACAATAATCTTAAGGTATCTTAGTATTCACTAAGCGTTGTAAGGACTTTATAGGAAATAAAAAACCATTTTCTAAGAAATAATTTATCTTTATTATTCCTTTTTTAAAGTTTCGAATTCTTTTCTAAGAAAAATCAAACTTGGCTTTAGTACATCAAAAAAATACACAAATGTCCATATTATATGTATATCGATACATTATAAATACAATGATCATGTTCTTACCAAGTCGCGATTCGTACCGTATCATTATTCATTAAATTATTGAAGCGTAATGTTTGCGATGCGCTCGCGCACACGGGGGACGACTGTATGCGTGACGTCATTAGTATTAAAGATCCTTTGATTATAAGAGCTATCGCAATGTACAGATTTTGCAGTAATACTAATACCATAGAGACTCAAATTTCGAATGGTATTTTACATTAGATCAGGACTACTGCATGCAGATTTTTGTTTGACCTGTCAAACTTTATGATCTGCATTTTTTTCATAAGCGATAGCTCTTATCTCCTTTCGACTGTAAATGATTGGATTCATTTAAAAACTTAAATTTGTCAAAATCTACACGACGAAATCAATTAATAAATAATACAGTATATGTCAAAATTATGGACCTTTGCTAATCACACCACATTACAAAATAAATAATTTACATAATTTGCAAAGAAATGCACCTAGAGTTATACATTTAAACATTTTCGGAAAGTATAAGGCGCAACTTCTCTGCAAATGTATAGAATCTATAATTATTTGCCATGAAAATTCAAGGAAAAATGCTTGAAACAGCCATAATTCGGCATAAATCATACAATTTTAAATATAAACACATGATCGCATTATATGTCTTATGTTTATCCTTAATTTGTTGATCTATGAGATAAGCCTGACCGTTCGATTAAAATCGATTAGCAAAGAATCTTAACAGATAAATAAATAATAAGACGCGTAAAGTAGTCCTGAATATTGAAATTTAAATTTTAGATAAAAGCACTAACCTTTGACAATCCAGTTACCATAAAACGTATGGCCAGCGTCATTTATTTTAGATAGTAAAGTACTAGTACTTATTCGTAGTTAATTTTGAACTATTTTACGTATATTATTACAAATTTCTACCCTATAAAAATTACAAAGCATCCTCAAATCACATAGAATGATCAAATGGTCAAGCTGTCTCATAATTTTTTTTTCGTCACCCGTGCGCACAAGAAATCAGTCAGTCTGCCGCGGCAGTGATATCAGGTCATCTGCCATGTCTCTCTAATCAATACTATTGATACTTACAGTAATACCAAACTACTACCAAAGAGTGCAATCAACTAAAAGGATCCGATTTATGTGCTACTAGGGAACACAAGCTAAGTCTTAACAATATTTCAGTTCCATCGATTTATTAGACGAATTTAAAACGCATTGTATGTTAAGTACATACTATTTAGATGTGTTATTGAAGACATTATAGAACCTCATTTTTGAAAAAAATTATGTGGAAGGAAGGAAGAACTGTGTGTTTATAATTTTATAAATTGGTAGTTCTAGTAGGAAAAATAGGTTTGAAGTATCACCACACTTGATGACGCTGATTCGGCTATAGCGGATGCCACATGCATCGGTTCGAATAGATTATATTAGAGACTAATTTCACCTAGCGTCATCTGAGCCAAAGGTAATCAAATCGATTTATACCATGATATATGATTTATGGCATGGATAATAGACTATTATTCATATCATGATGATGATGATGATAATAGACCTTTTTGTGAACATAAGCTGTCGTATTGAATGTGGTAACACCCGTAGGTAGATAACTTAGTTGACCTGAGTTTAGTTTTCTGGAAGCACTGGATAGTGCAAGTAAGAATTAAAAAACAGATTTAAGTATTAAAATTTAGTATGACATTATGTATTATGTAGTTACAGCTAAAATGAACTTTTTCACTGTGTCATTCTGACAGTTGAACCTTAGGCTTTGTAATACAGTTTAGTCTAAATGGGGTGTGGACTCATGGACTGTGAACATATGAAATATCGAATAGGTCAATTCTACCATTATATTTTGGACATTTATCACGTCGCAACACTAAGAACCCTGGCGGGCACACATTACGTCTTCGCCACCTCAACTGACACTAACAGAAAAGTCTTAATAATGGGTTACAGATGGGCATTTCTCCGAGCGTTTCAACCGCCGTGACTTCGGTGGCAGTTTTATCACACGAATCCCATGACAGATGCAAGAACTTTTGGATATATTGGTAGACGTAGTTGACAACTACCAAGATATCCAAAAAAATTATGAGATACCCATGGAAGCCGGAAAATAATGTTGCCACCGAAATCGCGGCGGTTGAAACGCTCGGAGAAATGCCCAGATCTAAAATTTGCACATTTATAGTGTTGTTTTTTTAATGATAGACACATTACATTCCAAGTTCAAGCTTTACTTCGATATTACAGTCTCCATCAGATATATCGAAGCGCGAACGGAGCTCAAAAATATCTCAACATGCACTGTAATGCCGATCTGCTCAGATATATTTGAGCACCCTGGCCGTTGCGATATATCTGGTGGTACTGTAAACGTGCCTTGTTGATAATTATGGCGATATGGATGCACACATCTGAAAAATAGCTTTAGGTACATATTTGAAGAAATTCTATGCACATGTATGCATTCATATGAAAACAAACTAAATGGATGCCTTCCGTTGATTGCATTGACAGCCACCCTTTAGGGTTAAGTAGGCATAAAACACTGGTTTACAAAATTAACCTCTAGCAGACTTGGTTCACCTTACCACAATAAAAAATAGGTTTTTAGGCCCAGCATTTATACAAATATAGGTTTTTGTTAATTATGAGACAGGTACACGCGTACATTGACTAAAATGTCATGAAATAATACCAAATCACTATATTTACTTCAATCTCTAATGTGTTATAAACGTCCACTACTTATATTTGAAATGCAATCGGTTCGCGTGACTCGAACCGCTTCTACAAGTCACTCAACTTGTTTAAATATTACGTGTAGATTTAAAGCGTCGACAATTTGGCTGCCTCATATCCAGTATTAGTGATTAGGAAACGTAGAAATGCGAAAGTAGGACTAATCTGTTAACACTTCAAATCAACCAACTGGAAGACTATTTGAAATTATACATAAGGTACTTTATCGCCGCTATAGTTTCAACTTCGTATCTGCAACACTGACTTTATGGAAAAAACACCTGTATTCAGTATAAAGTAGGGATTACACTACACATGTGAGTTCTTACGTAAGTTGTAGGGACGGAGCTATACTAAGGAATGAGATAGTGGTCTCTCCGTGCCTATAACTTACGTAAGAACTTACAGGTGTAAGGCCAGCCGTACACCTGTAAGTTCTTACATAAGTTATAGGGACGGAGCTATACTAAGGAATGAGAGGTGAATACCACTATCTCATTCCTTAGTATAGCCCCATCCCTATAACTTACGTAAGAACTTACAGGTGTACGAGCGCTCTAAGGCTGGCCTATAAGAAAGGTGAAATTTCCATTAATTGATTGCTGTAAATCAGAGGTGGAGTACGTATAGCGACGTTATGCCGTTTAAATGCTTTCATCGACACGCTAGTTGCAGAGTTCGCGCAACTAATCCCTTGTATCTGCGGACTATGAGATTGTCACGGTTCCTATATTATAAGCCAGACATACACGCACAGCGATGCTCGAACACTCGACGACCTATAGGATGCTTACATACTCACTATTAAGTATCGAAACAGTACGATTTGTGCACGCTACTCATATTGTAATGATCACATTGACGCCTTTGAACTTACGCTATATTACTTAAATATTAGTAAACTAACATTACAACTAGGTACGTTTGCTTTCGTTATCGTGGAATGCAGTTGTAGATCTTACTATGCTGTATTCGCATTGATATCAATTTAGAAGGGGCTTCAACATCAGTACAATGCCCAGTGGGAGAATCGGAGAATTCGATGTTTATATTACACATTATTATCCCTCTCGGAACACTAACGATCGTAGGGCAATTTACACATAACACTAATATTTACAGAACTAGTTTGTGCTCGCACTAGAACATAAAACAAAGTATAGTAAACACAAGCGGGCTTCTCGGCCGGCGCACATTCACAAAGAGTCTCGTCGACACTCGCTCCGACTATAAAAGGATTCAGGTAACTATCGGTTCGGACACATTCTAACATTCAAAGCGCACATCACATACACATCTTGTGGGTTACGCGAGATCACAGTGTTCAAATTATGGCTACAGGCATAGAGATTAGATTCGAATTCGAGAGTTCACGAAAACGGCTACGGGCGCATTAAATTTAGTCGAATTCGATAGCGTTCGGGGGTCGCGGGTCACGTCACTAGTCACGTCCGGGGGGCGCCGAGGCCGGGGGCCACGGCTCGGCCGGGCCCGGCGGAGAGGCCGGGGGCCACGGGGGGCCCGGCGGGGAGGCCGGAGGCCGCGGGTCACGCCGGGCCGGCCGCGGGTCAGGCGGGCAGCGCGCCGCGCTAGGGCGCGCGCTCTCATTTGGGCGGCGTGGGGAAGGAGTTCACGACGGCCTGCGTGCTGGCCAGCACGGCCGCCGCTGCAACAAACGGAGCTTATAGTGGCGAAACTACTGGGGAACGGTATTAGACTAATGATTGTCCCAGGTTGTCAAAGTTTCCATAACAAATACTTAGTCTGATATTGTTAGACTACATAGGTGATACTTACACAATTTTTAAAGCACGTATTATTTGATAAGATGGAATTTACATTCGTCTATAAGATCCATCATTTCATATTGATTGCTCTCATCTCATAATCTCAAACAGATAAATTGGAACGTCTCCGTGAAAATCCGAATTGTTGCGACCTAAGCAGAGGTTAACTGACTGGTATAGGTACCAGGAGTTCATAACTCACCAAGATAATGAGGCCGGATAGAGCGGGTATCCCATCGTCATCTCATAGCCCAGGGCTAGATTGGCCGGCTCAAGTACCAGGCGCTCATAACTCACCAGGATACGGCGGCGGGTAGAGCGGGTAGCCGAGCCCGACGTGCGTGTGATGGTGCGTGTGCACGTGGCGCTGCGGCGGCGGCGAGCGCGCCGGCTCCTTCGGCGGCTCCGGCCGCGGCTTGGCCGCCGCTGGGGGCTTTGCGTGCTCCTGGAAACGTAATTATCGGTTAAATCTGTGCTTGAATCGATAGAGAAAGAACTATCAACCTACTTTGGACTTTGGTCTAAGATGACCGGCGGGGCAGAAGACCATACATGCGAGAGGATGTTCCGATAACGGTCTCCCTTCAACTTATGGAGTAGATCACCGCCAGGCCGTTACGCATAGAATAAGTCTAGTTCGTCGGGATTGTGACGGCTATTGCAGCTACAGTTTACTTACCTTAGAAATGTATGGAAAATGGGAGAATTCTTTATCAACACAAACACCAAGTCATAAAATTAAGGTGCACCAATGATTTTACTGCTATTAACTTAGAACTATGCGAAGAATGGATTGCACCAGCATCAAGCTCAACAAGCGGCACCGGTCAGTACCTATAAAGCATCCAAAGCCGGTATTTTTGTATGCGTATCCCGGTATTGCTAATACAAAAATACTAGTATTGGAAGCGCTAGCCGGCAGCCGAACGGCTTGGCAACTTGTTCATTGCGCGGTCGGTACGCGCACCATGCGGTGCTTAGTTGGGGACACACGCAATGATTAGGAAAACGCTTGCCGCGCCGCAATTCGCGCTTTTCCGTGGCTAAACCAGACGGTCTCAGCGGCGGATCTGACCATTATATTTCGAAAAATACATACAAATTTTTATTTGTGCAAAAAATCTAAAAAAAATTCGATCGCACAGCGATTTCTAGCTCTATTAGGTAAAAATAAATTTTTGCTCACATGGAAGCTCTCGGGGGTCCTCTATGACATTTGGTCGAGCACCCCCCACCTAGGTCTCACTGTTTGGCCAGGCCGTCAATCATTTTTTGACCAGGGAGCAAATCCTGAAATTTCAGATTTTTCCCTAGGTCACCGGAGCGCCCTCTGTACGACGGTATATGACACTATACCCCACCAGACCTCCTGGGAGAACAGTCATGTGATTCAGAAATGAGTGGTAATGTTATAATAAGACTGACACTGACCTGTAGCTCGTGGATCTTGTGCTGCTGGTGCGGGTAGTACAGTAGCCGAACCCCGGCACCAGCATCTCAGCGGCGCGCGGTACACCTACACAAGCCGTACACGTCAACACTGACCTGCAGCTCGTGTATCTTGTGCTGCTGGTGCGGGTAGTACAGTAGCCGAACCCCGGCACCAGCATCTCAGCGGCGCGCGGTACACCTACACAAGCCGTACACGTCAACACTGACCTGCAGCTCGTGTATCTTGTGCTGCTGGTGCGGGTAGTACAGTAGCCGAACCCCGGTACCAGCATCTCAGCGGCGCGCGGTACACCTACACAAGCCGTACACGTCAACACTGACCTGCAGCTCGTGTATCTTGTGCTGCTGGTGCGGGTAGTACAGTAGCCGAACCCCGGCACCAGCATCTCAGCGGCGCGCGGTACACCTACACAAGCCGTACACGTCAACACTGACCTGCAGCTCGTGTATCTTGTGCTGCTGGTGCGGGTAGTACAGTAGCCGAACCCCGGCACCAGCATCTCAGCGGCGCGCGGTACACCTACACAAGCCGTACACGTCAACACTGACCTGCAGCTCGTGGATCTTGTGCTGCTGGTGCGGGTAGTACAGTAGCCGAACCCCGGCACCAGCATCTCAGCGGCGCGCGGTACACCTAGACAAGCCGTACACGTCAACACTGACCTGCAGCTCGTGTATCTTGTGCTGCTGGTGCGGGTAGTACAGTAGCCGAACCCCGGCACCAGCATCTCAGCGGCGCGCGGTTCACCTACACAAGCCGTACACGTCAACACTGACCTGCAGCTCGTGTATCTTGTGCTGCTGGTGCGGGTAGTACTGCGGCGGCGGCAGCAGCTCCAGCTTGGCGGGCGCGCCGGGCCGCGACAGGTCCTCGGGCGCGTGGTAGCGCGGCACCGGCCAGCCGCCGCCGAACCCCGGCACCAGCATCGGGCTCAGCGGCGCGCGGTACACCTACACAAGCCGTACACGTCAACACTGACCTGCAGCTCGTGTATCTTGTGCTGCTGGTGCGGGTAGTACAGTAGCCGAACCCCGGCACCAGCATCTCAGCGGCGCGCGGTACACCTACACAAGCCGTACACGTCAACACTGACCTGCAGCTCGTGTATCTTGTGCTGCTGGTGCGGGTAGTACAGTAGCCGAACCCCGGCACCAGCATCTCAGCGGCGCGCGGTACACCTACACAAGCCGTACACGTCAACACTGACCTGCAGCTCGTGTATCTTGTGCTGCTGGTGCGGGTAGTACAGTAGCCGAACCCCGGCACCAGCATCTCAGCGGCGCGCGGTACACCTACACAAGCCGTACACGTCAACACTGACCTGCAGCTCGTGTATCTTGTGCTGCTGGTGCGGGTAGTACAGTAGCCGAACCCCGGCACCAGCATCGGGCTCAGCGGCGCGCGGTACACCTACACAAGCCGTACACGTCAACACTGACCTGCAGCTCGTGATCTTGTGCTGCTGGTGCGGGTAGTACAGTAGCCGAACCCCGGCACCAGCATCGGGCTCAGCGGCGCGCGGTACACCTACACAAGCCGTACACGTCAACACTGACCTGCAGCTCGTGTATCTTGTGCTGCTGGTGCGGGTAGTACAGTAGCCGAACCCCGGCACCAGCATCTCAGCGGCGCGCGGTACACCTACACAAGCCGTACACGTCAACACTGACCTGCAGCTAGTGGATCTTGTGCTGCTGGTGCGGGTAGTACAGTAGCCGAACCCCGGCACCAGCATCTCAGCGGCGCGCGGTACACCTACACAAGCCGTACACGTCAACACTGACCTGCAGCTCGTGGATCTTGTGCTGCTGGTGCGGGTAGTACTGCGGCGCGTGGATATTTTCCCAACCCTGTCCTGTTCTGTCACGGTCGCCATAAAATAGGCACAGTGTCAAGGAAGGGGAGTGACATATGAAAACATTATGATACGCTTACACCATTGTATTTCTCAGTAAGATCTCCTCCTTATTCCAATTCACCTTACTACTATATACATGTTTGTACGTGTTTTAAGAGACAATCCCTTATCGTATAGAGAGGTGATGTATCTACATTTAATCTCTACTACGTTGTCTACGTGTCGAACGTGTAGGATTGTGCTAGCCTATCACAACCCACGTCAACACTGACACTGACCTGCAGCTCGTGTATCTTGTGCTGCTGGTGCGGGTAGTACAGTAGCCGAACCCCGGCACCAGCATCTCAGCGGCGCGCGGTACACCTACACAAGCCGTACACGTCAACACTGACCTGCAGCTCGTGTATCTTGTGCTACTGGTGCGGGTAGTACAGTAGCCGAACCCCGGCACCAGCATCTCAGCGGCGCGCGGTACACCTACACAAGCCGTACACGTCAACACTGACCTGCAGCTCGTGTATCTTGTGCTGCTGGTGCGGGTAGTACAGTAGCCGAACCCCGGCACCAGCATCTCAGCGGCGCGCGGTACACCTACACAAGCCGTACACGTCAACACTGACCTGCAGCTCGTGGATCTTGTGCTGCTGGTGCGGGTAGTACAGTAGCCGAACCCCGGCACCAGGTACACGCGGCGCGCGGTACACCTACACAAGCCGTACACGTCAACACTGACCTGCAGCTCGTGGATCTTGTGCTGCTGGTGCGGGTAGTACAGTAGCCGAACCCCGGCACCAGGTACACGCGGCGCGCGGTACACCTACACAAGCCGTACACGTCAACACTGACCTGCAGCTCGTGTATCTTGTGCTGCTGGTGCGGGTAGTACTGCGGCGGCGGCAGCAGCTCCAGCTTGGCGGGCGCGCCGGGCCGCGACAGGTCCTCGGGCGCGTGGTAGCGCGGCACCGGCCAGCCGCCGCCGAACCCCGGCACCAGCATCTCAGCGGCGCGCGGTACACCTACACAAGCCGTACACGTCAACACTGACCTGCAGCTCGTGGATCTTGTGCTGCTGGTGCGGGTAGTACTGCGGCGGCGGCAGCAGCTCCAGCTTGGCGGGCGCGCCGGGCCGCGACAGGTCCTCGGGCGCGTGGTAGCGCGGCACCGGCCAGCCGCCGCCGAACCCCGGCACCAGCATCGGGCTCAGCGGCGCGCGGTACACCTGCACAAGCCGTACACACAAATAAATACAAAATACAAATAATTTATTCAAACGTAAGCACATGTTTACAATTTTCAAGCGTTATCCAGTGGGCTCCAAACTAGGCTGAGCCTGTATCTTGGGACCCACACTGACATTAGCAAGTACATACAGTATTACACGTTGTTGTTGTTGTTAACAATCTCGCAAACAAAATATAAATATTAAGAACAATATTAAAATAAAATATGTGTATATGTGTTGTGTGTGTGTATGTGAAAGCGTTTGTGTAAATGTGTCCTTAGAGTGTTAATAATGAGTATGTGTGATGTACAATTTGTAATGTTTTCAGTGCAACCTCAAACGTGTGCGCACAGAATGTCTTCCGTTTCATAATACGACGTAGCAGCAAACCATTCCTTTAGTGTGCGCTTAACTTTGTATATGGTAAACTTCTTTATATCACAGGCTTTACATACAGTATTGTAGATAAACGGATAGATGAAAAATGCGGAGCGCTTAGCGTGAGCACAGTTCACTGAGGGTATGGGGACTCTATATATACGCCTGCTCAAAATGCTGTTTAAAAACTGTTGTTGTCAACACGGTCTACAGTCTACGGTCAACTTCGAAACTACACTCTTTAGTAGGGTTGCCAACCAATCACAGATATGCGGTACGTTCGTGAATAAATTGCGGAACTTGGCTTTAAAATGCGGGACGTATGAGAAACTGTATTAAATGATAAAAATTGGCCAAGTACGAGTCCTACTCGATCACAAATGGTTCCGTACCAGCAAATATATAAAAAAATTACACACTCCGAATTTAAAAATTACACAGCCGAAAGACGTCCACTGCTGAACATAGGCCTCCCCCAAAGATTGCCACAATGACCGGTCCTGCGCCACCCGCATCCAGCGGACTCCTGCGACCTTCACCAGGTCATCGGTCCACCTTGTGGGGGGCCTACCCACGCTACGCCTTCCGGTACGTGGCCGCCACTCAAGAACCTTCCCGCCCCAACGGCCATCGGTTCTACGCGCAATGTGCCCCGCCCACTGCCACTTCAGTTTAGCGATTCGGAGAGCTATTTCGGTTACTTTGGTTCTGCTGCGGATGGTCTCATTTTTAATCCGATCACGCAGAGAGACTCCTAGCATAGCCCTCTCCATTGCCCTTTGGGTGACTTTGAGCCTTCTTATGAGACCCATTGTAAGCGGCCACGTTTCAGTACCGTATGTCATCACTGGCAACACACACTGATTAAAGACTTTCGTCTTCAAACACTGCGGAATATTGGACGAAAATATGTGTCGTAGCTTCCCGAACGCTGCCCAACCGAGTCGGATTCGACGATTGACCTCTTTCTCGAAGTTGGACCTACCTAACTGAATAGTTTGCCCTAGGTATATGTATTCGTCTACAACTTCCGAGTGTAAAGTCTCCGATTATTACGGGAGTTGGTGCTACATGGGAATTCGACATGATTTTCGTCTTATTCATGTTCCTAAGACCAACTCGCTCGGAGGCTTTACTGAGGTCAACGAGCATAGTACTTAAGTCCTCCAAGGTCTCAGCCAAGACTACTATATCGTCAGCGAATCGAAGGTGAGTGAGGTACTCGCCGTTTATGTTGATACCCAGCCTTCTCCAGTCCAGAGTCTTAAAGACATCCTCCAGTGCAGCGGTAAACAGCTTAGGGGAGATGACATCTCCTTGCCTAACTCCCCGCTGCAGCAGAATAGGCTTCGAGCTCTGGTCTTGGAGTCGGACTGACATTGTGGCGCTCTCGTACAAACACTTCAACACCTCGATATAGCGGTAGTCGACTTGGCACCGTTGGAGAGACTGTAGTACTGCCCATGTTTCGATCGAATCGAAGGCTTTCTCGTAGTCCACAAACGCTAAACAGAGGGGCAGGTTATATTCTTCGGTCTTCTGTATAACCTGGCGAAGCGTATGGATGTGGTCTACGGTACTAAAGCCTCTTCCGAAAACGGCTTGTTCGGGAGGCTGGAAGTCATCAAGCCTGCGTGCAAGACGATTCGTAATGACTCTTGAAAACAGCTTATAGACATGGCTCAGAAGTGAGATGGGTCGGTAGTTCTTCAATAAAGCGTTGTCACCTTTTTTGAAGAACAGTACCACCACACCTCTGTTTCATGCCTCTCTCATACTTCTTACGTGATTTCCTGTAAATTACTTTACATAAGGAACTATTTTCTGTATTTTTTGCCAAATAGTAAGCTCTGTAGATTCGGAGAATGGGGGTGATCATTTTCACCTATTTTTCCCACTTCCAGCGTTCGTAAGCGTCGGTAGGTAGTATTCCCTGAAAAGCAGGACAATCGGCGTCCCGCGCGAACTCTTTGCGGGATGGGTCCCGCATAGAGCTTACTTTAGAGCCCCAGAAACGGGACGTCCCGCATAGAGCGGGACGGTTGGCAGCCCTACTCTTTAGCCCATCGGCGGAAAGTTGCCAGTCTGTCGGTGTTCTACAGATTGCACTTCGGGGAGTGTGCTCAAGAGCTTCATGAGCTTATTCCGCCATCCCCATTTTACCATCGAAATTCTAGACGCACGGCCGGGTTCCACCCTTACTTGGTAGATATTTCATTTGTTCGTACAAAGCGCTTTGCGTCTTTCCTTATGCGTACTGCCAAGGAGTGGAATTCCCTGCCGGCGTCTATATTTCCGAGATCATATAACCCGTCAACCTTCAAGTCAAGGGTGAATACTGTGAATAGGCACCTTATGGGCAAACTCACTCCATCGTAGGCCACGTCTCTGCCCTTGGCTAGTCTGTGGCCATGAGTAAGCCTATTTCAGATACGAGTAAAACATTAAAAAAAAGAAATCCGCTAATTTCGAGAGTCTCTGTCATTCTAATGACGGTTTCGTTGGAGAGACAGAAAAATCCTCGAAGTTGATAAATTTCGAATTTAGCGGTAGTAGGCCCGGTCAAACCCGCGCCTTTTTAAGAGCGCGGCGTGAGAGGGATGCAATGAGAACGGAATAGGAAGCATGCGCATCCAGCTAGAGCATTGCGCCTTCAAAACACGCGTATGACCGAGCCTTCAAGTAAGTATACAACAGGTGATAGAATTTCACAAACTTTGAACTGGTGGTCTATAATTATATACCTAATAATAATAGCTTACCGGGTCAAAGGGCAGCGCCCCATAGTGTGGCCCCTGCATGTACGGCAGGTAGTACTGCGACGTCGGCGGTGGCGGTGGCCCCTGTAAAAGCGAGAGTCACCATTTATATAATATTTCTAGGTACAATACGTAAACTCAAAATATATATAAATGATTCAAAAAATCATCGCGTCAGTCCCCTTTGCTCCTAAGGCCAATCGCAGTACAAACAAGTAGCTGCCAATCCGCTCAACTGTCTCTCTTGTTTGATCTTGAGGTCATACTTCTTATCGTCATTTTCTTTGGGCTTGATCTACTTTTCGCGTCCAATCTATCCTAAGGCCAATGTCTTATCAGTACGGTCACCTGTGTCTCCGTGGGTTTCTGTGGCTCTTGGGGCTAAATCCACAAAACTTTACAAGCGTACAATTCTACAAAATTGTCAAGTTTTTGTATGGGAATTTATAAAATTTTGTAGAAATTGTGCTTGTAAATTTTTGTGGTATAGGCCCCTGGTCGTCCTTCTTATCGTCCTTATCTTTGATTTTCGTCTCCGCGTCATTTCTATTTGCAAAGTACTAATGCCCTCACCTGTGTCTCCGTGGTGGGTTTCTGTCCCTCCTGCTTGACCTTGACGTCGTCCTTCTTATCGTCCTTGTCCTTGGGCGGCTTGGCGCTCGCCGGCGGCCGGCCGCCCGCGCCCGCCGCCGCCCCGGGGGGCTTCGCCTCCACGCCCGACTCCTTCCGTCGCTGCTCCAGACTCATGTAGTATCTGGGAGGGGTGGGAACACCACTTTATTTTATGTTTGCTCACCTGTGTCTCCGTGGTAGGTTTCTGTCCCTCCTGCTTGACCTTGACGTCGTCCTTCTTATCGTCCTTGTCCTTGGGCGGCTTGGCGCTCGCCGGCGGCCGGCCGCCCGCGCCCGCCGCCGCCCCGGGGGGCTTCGCCTCCACGCCCGACTCCTTCCGTCGCTGCTCCAGGCTCATGTAGTATCTGGGAGGGGTGGGAACACCACTTTATTTTATGTTTACTCACCTGAGTCTCCGTAGTGGGTTTCTGTCCCTCCTGCTTGACCTTGACGTCGTCCTTCTTATCGTCCTTGTCCTTGGGCGGCTTGGCGCTCGCCGGCGGCCGGCCGCCCGCGCCCGCCGCCGCCCCGGGGGGCTTCGCCTCCACACCGGAATCCTTCCGTCGCTGCTCCAGGCTCATGTAGTATCTGGGAGAGGTACGAGAACCACTTTATTGACGTGACAACGTCTTATAAATTGGTTTGCCGGGTGACACTTCAAGAAACTGCGTTACGCTCCGCTCACGTTATGCGCTCACAATGAGAGCGAGTGAGAGGCACGCGTCCCTTCCACTCGGGCATGGTTAGCCCGCCTAAGAGATTTTACCACTCAAAGTCGTTGTCACGTAAAACTTTCGCCCGTATACCGACTTTACAGGCAACCAATTTTTTTTATTTTTTATGCTACGAACAAATAAAATATGGGAGCCGCACGCCATTAGTAAATTGCCTTTCAAAAACGGTCCTGAATTTTAGTTGACAAATGTCACACCCTCTTTAATGCATCAAGGCAAAGAATTTCAATGTCAACCTATAAAAACTTAAACCGCCATTTAAAAATAGTTGTGATTGGTGCATCAAACTTTTGATTGGCTATATTCTATAAGCATTTGTCAAAGGTGTTGCGCCGAAATATGCGCGGTGTTAAGAAAAGCATGTCCTGCCCATCTTGGCACAATTGAACAATTGATTTTGGGGGCATTTTTAAGCTGGCGTTAGACGAACATGGACGTCTATATGGTCGCAGATTTTATGTAATTTTCAGACGTGACGGCTATTGGTTCTTAAATATACGTCCTTGCGCGAAATAAGCGCTGGATAATCGTCGTCATAAATTTAGCAAGGTTTAGTCAAAAATATTACAAGTCGGCATCGAAAAACCTAATAACCTTATCATTTAAATCCATTTTGTAAATTACGCCATGTACAGACTTAATTAATTAAATTCTCCAAATACATTGAAGTCATTGAAGACTATGGGCGATTGTGCACCACAATGAATTTTACTGTTCGGCAGACCGAGTTTTCATGGTCCGATATGGCATGAAAAAAAACGCATGATTGGCTTTTGCACTTGTCCGTCTTTTACTCGGAGGTGCGGCATAGTAGCATGAAATAAACGGATGATTGGCTTGTAAAATCAGACTATCGGGGACGGTAAAAGTCAGTGCAATTCCGGACGCAGTGCACAAGCATTAACACGTTTTTCATAGCTGTCATCTCGGATCGGAAAAATACTGTCCGGAATGGGGAAAAGTAAAATGTTGGACGGTAAAATTACGTATAGTGCACAAGCTACTATATAAGGTCCTAATTTATTAGTTGCAGATATTTTAACATATGATACTTTACATTAAAATAATTAACTTTAAATATAAATTAAGAAATCTTTTCATGTAATTTTTTTGATTTCATTTTCCTAACAAAAAAATTAATTATAATTTCGTCTAAAAAAAATCATCATGTGTGCATTATCACATGTCACAATAACACTGTCCGTCATGTCATCAAACGACACAATCCAACGGAAAATAACATGACATTGACAATAAAATATTTAATTTATCGACGAGAAGTGGCCAGTTCCAGTTAAGTGGTACGTAAAAGAGGTACTAGAATCTGTTCAATGAGTTTTCATTTAATAATCACATAAACAGGGTGTTTTTACGTAGGAAATTTGTTTTTCCGTTTTCTCCAAAAAAACATCGTAAAAGCTATAATGTTTCACGGTTTAATATACTCCAGAGACCGAGTGCTATCAGCTGCAAAAATATCTGCATCTAATAAATTAGGACCTTATATACATTTAATGGCTTGGCATATCGGACCGTAAAAAACCGGACTACCGGACGGTAAAAGTCAGTGTAGTGCACAAACGCCCTATAAGACCTCTTTTGTTGCAAGCTGAAACTTTTGATCCAACCATTAGTAGATCGATGGCTCCCACCGAAACCGATTAAACGATAAACTATCGGGTATTTTCTTACCCAAGAAACAAACAAAAGGGGGTATCCCCTTATTCATAATATTATTTAACACTGAATGATATCAAAAAGTGTAGAGCACATTTTTTGTTGACTGTACCTTAATCACAATTTAAATTTTCAGTTATTCAGTAGATGATTTATACCATTATCTGATATTAAGAAGTAACTGTCAGTATCACTACATACCTTCTAAGATCCTCCTCTCTCGCATGCGGAGGCCGTTGGAACGCATACGGCCCCATCTGCGCCTTCATCTCAATACTCTCTTTCAAGATCTGATGCGTATCATTCGGCCGCGGAGCCTCTTTCCCCGGCTTCCCCTTATCTAGGGGGCTGGAGGTCTTGCGTTCTTCTTTCCCCTTATCTTCCAGGGAACCCGGGGGAGCGCCCGGTTCAACGTTGTAAGGAAAATTCGGCACGTAGTTGTATGGGTAGAAGTGCTGGGGTAGGACTTTTTGGGGAGCGTTCTCGGGTTTTCCGTCCTGTAAAAAATGTCGGTCATTTGAAATTGTTGATAATCGTTGACATGTGTTGTAACTGTTTCAGCAATAAATAAATGTAATGGAAAAGTTAAAGGACTAGTGAAACGGGGATTCAGCAAGGATAGTAAATATAGTGTAAAGTGTGCCTTGACCACGAATTTTAGCCATCTATACGATTCCCTAGCAACAGAGGACTTGTAGAAATATGTTAAGACCAAATACACGATATTATCAATTATTAATTTAAACACTATCCGTCGTATATATACTATATACAGGGTGTAAGTCTAATACGGACGAATCTCTTAAGGGGTGTTAGTTTACGATATAATAAGTACATTCAAATAACTTTTACTCAAAATCAGAGCAACAAAATTTTCTAAACAAAATATTTCGGCGCGCAATGTAAAGCAACATACGCGAGTTAAGCACTCGTTGACAGCTAATTTCAAATGCAGATGACATAACTGACAAATAAACAATAACAAATGTTCGTACCTACTTTGCTGCTCCGATAATCTTAAAAAAATTCTGTGGGGTCTGAATTAAGAGTAACTTTAAAAAAACCTTGTAATCCATGATTACACTAGTGAATCCCATGCCTGGTTTAATTGATCGCCCGTATTAGATTTAAACCGGGCCTACAACCGGGGTGAAAATTTAAACGGTGCATTAATAAGCTGATCAACAATCATTTCCACATATTGTAATTAAAAAAAAAAATTTTTTTTTGTAATTGTTTGTTCATGTATTTTTCATTATTATGGGTTCATTTACTTGAATTAAAAGTTATCAATAACTTATCATTTTTGAATCATTGAAAAATGTAATTTTTTTTTTTAAAACCGTATCAAATTAGTGTAAAAATGCAAACAAAATTATTGTTATGACTTCCTACCTGGTATACTATCAAGATGTCTTGCGACTGACAAGCTACGACATCGTGATGCCAAGATCCAGTACTAAAGGTCCATAGCTTTGAATGACAATATCTCCGAACTTAACCACTTTGAAACACCGGGACCTTTACAGGATTATTGCTGATAGTCTAAGGAGTCACTCATTTAATTTTTCTCCCGTGTTAAAGACCCCACACTGTATAGTTGTTGTATAGTGTTTAACAAAACAAGGATTCAATGTGCAGGGTAAGTACCTATATGCAATGATATATTGAGAATAAAACTAGAACGACCAAAAATGTGATGAAAGTGATAATGTGATGAATAGGATCGCACGGAAAACGAAGACAAAGCTGTGGATGTAGTGGAGAAGAATGGCGATAGAATGAACAAAATGAATAAGCCGGACACAATGGACCACTAATAAGCCTCTGGCAGGTTACATCTAGCCCCTATTTCACCAATACTCAAATATTATTCAGGTCCGTCATTACATTTTATTTAAGTCACAGAACTTCAAACGGCATATACAACAAGCTGCAATTATA
The DNA here is from genome assembly GCA_025490895.1 of Thaumatotibia leucotreta. Taxonomy (NCBI): domain Eukaryota; kingdom Metazoa; phylum Arthropoda; class Insecta; order Lepidoptera; family Tortricidae; genus Thaumatotibia; species Thaumatotibia leucotreta. The sequence goes on along the minus strand of JALPQI010002951.1, from coordinate 30,468 downwards.
ATTTATAATTATAGCAGTTTGAATTCGCGCGATTCATTTTTAAATGGCCCGGACGAAGCCCGCACTAACTAGCGTAGTCCAGTATGGAGAAAAAGGGGCCATGTAACTCCTCAAGGTATACCTTGAGGTCGGACTTGGGGTCCTTGCCGAGGTCGTCCTTGCCCTTGTCCGCGGGCGCGGCCGGCGCGTGCGGCGGGAGGTACGGCGGCTGGCCGTAGTACTGCAAGGTGACACTTCGTTATTGACCAATCCGGATGGCTTGGGTAAGGAGTTTAGCCTCTAACCGCCGAAGACAAGAATAATAATGGAATTTGAATCAATTAAGGTTTGTTCTATCCTGTGTACAGATGTAGTGAGAAATGACTTGCCTTCGGAAACGTTCGTCAACGTCATGCTGTTTCAGTCTATCTCACTGAGACTGACAGTAATAGCTGTCATGCTACTTCAGTCAGACTCGGTGACACTGCCTGAAACAGCATGTGTTTACGAACGTTTCCGAAGGCAAGTAATTTCTCACTACACCTGTAGTAGGTTGGTTGTTTTAAAATCGAGCGATAGAATTAAAATGCAACTCGGTTTCAGTTTTGGCACAATTTCAATGAATTGCTAGAGGCCTTTTAAAAGGTCTTACGGCGGCTGGAGGATAGCTAGGTAGTTACTCCTTCTAGCTATTGACACAATGTAGACGAGATCTATAGCATCGTATCTGTTTATATAACTCCTAGCGTTGTAAAATAAATGTACAAGGTTTTTAGTTTTGACTATCTACATTCCTGTCAATAAACCAAGTACCTAATTGTTTCTATACAGGTACCTACAATAATATCTCATAGGTATTGAAAAAGTTCTAGCTAGAATTTACCTACGTTCGAAAAACTATAATCATTGACAATTTAATACAGGTCTCTTTAGCGAGAGTTTGGCGGACTGTATAAAGGACATTGAGTTAATTAGTGATGTAAGCTCACCTGATGGTAGACAGGGAAGGGCCGATGCTCCGCGTCGGCGTCCGGCGCGCCCTCCGGCGCCGGCGCGTCGTCCGATATGTCCGAGTAGGCGGGCGAGCGCGCGCCCGGCGTCGGCGATCGGCGCCGCCGCTTGCCCGGCGACTCGTCCGGCTCTGCTGACTTGCGCTCTTCTGGCATGAGGGCTGAACGTGGCTTCACCTGGAAATTAGTATTGAAGAGCTGTAGAAGTAGAACGCTGATCTATGAGCACGTGAAGAATTACCTAAAAGAAGAAGTAGATGTCAACACTACTGCAGACGTGCCTCACATGGCTTCAAAGGTAAATTTTGTTTGAAAATATGACCAGTTTTAACGTTTAAAACATTCCGTAACATGTTGTTTTCAGACGGTGTTTGCCGTGTTTCGGGGTCAGCCGGTGTATTTACCAGCATCTAGCGGGCCAGCAAGGCGGTGGCAACTAACAGGTTACTGATTGTCTCCTGTTCGTTGCCGCCGCGATTTGGGCTCTACTTTTCACTTACGATCAGGTGGAGTGGAGCCACTTTGTTGTGCCAACGTTATTTTTATTGGGTCGGCAACGCGCATGTGACACCCTGAGGTTGCAGTCGCCCATAGGCTACGGTGACTGCTTTCCATCAGGCGGGCCGTATGCTTGTTTGCCACCGACGTGGTATAAAAAAAAAAAGACATTTACGTGTAACAAAGGAAGAAAGAATTCTTACGGTTACCTTAAATTGAGTAGGTTGTAACGTCGGCAAAACTTCCGAAGGTGGCGTAGCGGGTGGTGGCGGCGTAGGCACTCGCTCGACGGGCGGCGCGGCCGGCGGGCTCGGCGCGAACTCCTCCGCGAACCGCGGCGCCGGCGACTCCACCTCCGGCTTCTCGGGAGACTTCTCCGGGGACTTCTCGCTTTTAGCGTCAGGGGATTTGGCGGGGGTCGGCGACTTCACGGGGGTCGCCGGGGTCGCGGGCTCCGAGGGCGGCCGCGCCGGTGAAGCCGGCTCGGGAGGAGTCTCCTCCTGCTCCGAACTCGAACCGTCCTTATCGTCGTCGTCAGGCGAACCGTGCGCGTGCGATCTATGGTACTTGAGACCGTTCGCGTGCTTGTACTTTTTGGAGCAGTTCGGCTCGGGGCATTCTAGGAGGACGGGATCGGGGGGCGGGGACGTCGGTGTCGGTGGCGGGCGCTTCGCTTTCGGCGTCGGCGGGCGTTCCTCGGCCTCGGAGGTTCTTTTTCTTTTGTTGTCGGGGCGAGGGGGTGTGAAGGGCGTGGGGGAGGGGAGCGCGCGGCGGCCCTTGGCGCCGCCGTTGCGCAGCTTGCTGTGCACTGAGGAGCGCGTCTCGGTGAAGTTGGTCATGTCGGTGGGCGCAGCGCCGCGCCCGCGCTTCGCTCCTCGCCCTTTTGGCGTTCGCGCGTCTAATTCCTCCGTCGGTGAGTCGCAGAACCTAGAACACGTAAAAAAAATATTGTTAGGATATATTCAAGATAATCAATTCGACCTATCTAAGTAACTTTATTGGAAATATAGATCACACAAGGAGCAGTAAAGCATATCAGTCAAAATAAAGGAACTTTTATAATACTACGTGGTCTACTTATCTCAAAGCTACAAAGCAGGAATTTATTATCCGGGTATTATTTTAATCTTCCACACGCGAGGGCTCAGAGAAATCTTTTACGGCTCTAGTAAAATTACAACGTTAAGAGCTCTCGGTTATTATCCTCTTATATTTTATATGAGCCTGGTCGGCTGCTAGTGGCGTACTCATTGGCATAATCCCGGGAATATATTGTAAATGAATTTTAGAATGATAAAATATTCATATTATCAGACGTTACTCAGATTGCATTACGTGTTTATGAATATATTCAATAATAAAAAAATTGTGATGCAGTTCTGCGACATAGGTACATAATTTAATAAGCATTTAATGTACAGAACGGTCAGGACTACCCTGCAGATTTTACAAACCCATAATGTAGGCAATACAAATAAATATCATGGAATGGAACAATTCTACAAAAATCGAAGTAGTCCCACAGTAAGCTCAATATATATTCCACTATTATGTTTACTCATACCATCCATGCACATGTGTCAGTTAGATACGAAACATGGATAACCCGAAATTCCGAAATGTATCCGGGACTAGCAGCACATAACTGGGATTATTTCCGCCTGGGGAATTTACCTGCAGCCATCACTGGCTGCACCTAATGCATGTTTGTCGCGTTAAGCCTTTATAAATTGACTCCTGCGTAATTTGAACACCAGGTGGATTTTAATGAAAAGAAACTCCAACCATCCCCCGGAAAACCGTCATTTGTTACGATTTTTACTTTTTTAATTACGCACAAGCCCACTTAATTTTTATCGCACCACTCCCTTTCTAAACTACGTAAGCGGTTATAAAATGTATAAATAACTTCAGTGCTGTTTTTGTTAATTATTTTAAGCCTGTTTTTTTTAATCTTGTGTGTAAAGTTCATCTGATAAGAGAGGCCAGCGTTCTGTGTTATTGTAAAAATAGACGTAGTTAAAATAATACAAACATGTTATGTAGGTACACATCTAATTAGCGGAATATGGTTACTTTATGCTAATAGGTACCTTAATGAGTCGTGCGTTGGAGGATTTGCGTTCGTTTTTAATTGATTGTTTTTAGGTACTTAATCATTGCAGCCATCTCGTTATTACTTGAGAGTAATTTAGAAGGATTTCTTTAAGCAATCGTCAAACCAATTATCGTTAAAATTCTAATACTTAATGAAATTGTATGAAAATTGAAAAACCATCATTTTTAAAACCCCATTTCGCTTTTATTACGAACCTCTGAACAACCCATTCTCGTCGATTATATTGCCTGAGAAATGGTCGTATTAACATTCCTACACGATAACATGCATTTAAAAACTTAAAAACCATTACTGTGTTAAAAATACAATGTAACATGATTGACCTAGTTACAGAACATCACAGAAAACAATTCTAAATCCCCATGTCATCAGGCGTAACTAGTAACACACCTACGCATTCCTAAGCTACGTACCTATACAATCAGCAGCACATATTGCTACGAGCGCAGGGTGTTCAAAATGAACTTTGTACAACCCTATTGCTAAGACTATAAGAGTGTGTTAAGATCATTGTGAACACCCTACCCGCTAAGCAATATCTGCTGCTGACTGTACAATGTATCAAGTAAAGGTGCCCCCTGAGACCCGAAACGGACGCCCAGAAGGTGCTATTCCAATAATTTATTAGTTTTAGTGGCAAGTCGATCGTTTTGGACGACCAATCTTGGTAATTCATACTCCTAGTTAACAGTAGTTTTACTTATAGTTGCTATCGACGTCAGGTCAGGGCCCATCTATTTTCACAGTTGTGTGTCATCAAAATAATAGGTCGCAATTAACATTTCAAAATAAATACTTTATAATCAATTTAATGTTCTTCATATAGTACAGTCGGCTACCGGTTAAGCAGTTTTATATCAAATGCTATTAAATGGTTGCCTTTACAATTCGACTCGTTAGAGCTTCAAAAGGAGTAAGAATATACACAGCCTCTTAAAAATGGGTCGGTCACGGTCCCACGATTTGTTAACCTTTTTTAAGCCCACCTCCTTTACGAGTTCCAAATGTTATCTAGCGCCGGACCCTCCGACCCGATTTGGACTTAAATAACTCTTAGGAAAAAAGGTCCACGTTGAGGACTAGATTGCAACCAATATATTGCTTTCTTAATGGGGTATTTTGAATAATAATAATGATATGTCTGTTTGCTTTGTTGTTTGATATATATAATTGAAAGCCAAGTGGTCGTGACCGCTTCGATATAAGTACCTGATGACTCACAAGCTACAACGAAGCTCGGATTTAGTTAATGACAGGAAGCACTTTAAAAAGAAGTCTGTTAATTTATTAAGCTTGTACCAAAGATGGGAATATTGCTGACAACGAAATTTCCAAGCTATCAGCTGTTTCGCCCAATCATATTATCCCTATTGACTTGGGTTCAGAACAAGCATATTTGTCCAAGCAAGCCTAGCCTGTTATCAAATAGGCTTACCTAGCGCAACGCTTCAGGAAAACCAGTACACATGTGAACTCAACTTCCGTAACAAATAAATGTTAGCAGAGATAAAACTTATACTGGTCACCTACTGAAGAACCCTGGCCCACAGCCAAACATTGAGCTCATTTAGGTCAGGAAGAACCGCGCTATCGTTTCAACAAATACCAAGTTGGAAAACTGCATTTTAATTCAACCATAAAATGCGGACTAGACAAACAATTAGGTAAATTGAGATCATTTGGCGCTTGCCTTCGTTTAGTCTTAAACGTTTTGTCTTTATACGATCATGACAAAATACACTCGACTGATGCAACCTAGAAATCTGATCCGCTGCCAAAGAGTATAAAGACGTTATAATTTGTCAGTGCACATGGAAAGGTACTTTATGTTCTTCAATAAAGTCTATTTTAAACACCGTGACAAGGTACCTTTCCTTGTGCACTGACACCTTTATTGATTTTTAGCTCCTGTTTCTTGTAGTCTAATTTAAAATCCTCAATTTATTTACACGATGTTTCATATTTGTGACGCAACAGATGTTAATAAAATACGGGAATCGATACGACCAACTCGACATGAAAGATATAAGGTCGGATTTAGCAATCCCTCTGACTTATAAGTGTAACGTTATGCTTTTAATAAAAGGTTGAATTTAGATATATTTAATACCCACAGAATCAATTTTATGCCTCTCAGGTGGAGGTATCTATTACCGCAAAAAAAATACTGACCGTGGCGGGGCCCAGTCATGGCGCGTGCAGTCCAGAAGAGTGCCAACGTAAGTCTTCCCACGCCACGTCACGTTCACTACCAGGACACCTGTAACAAATAATATTGAAATGAGTCATAAGATTAAAAAGAGAATACAATTCAAATAGTAACATGATGTGCCAACTTATTCGGATTATTCAAAATGAGAGCGACAAATGTAGGGACTAATTTGGTTTGGACAATGACGGTATATGGTTAAAACAATTTTATTTCAAAATTCTAAATAACTACAAAACAAGAGACAATTATGATGCCACTGAATAGACAGACATATTTGGCATTACGAGTAAATCTGATGGAAATTCTAAAGGAAAAAGTAACGAAGCTGCAATGCTTGTAAACGTATTATTGCAAGAAATCTACATGACATTTAGCTTATTGTGATTGTACTAGGCAAATACAGTAGTTACATGCTGAGTACATAACATAAATGACATAACTGTAAGATACACATTCCTAACAATAGAGTAGCGTAACAATCGTACTAATTACGGTATATTTTTTGCCATATTGATTTCTGCGGCATGTTTCACGAATTCACTCGTAATCAGTACGATTGCATCATCAATAGGTATATTCATCCATATAACAGTTAAAGCATATAAAGTGTGAAAGAAGTTTCAAAGTTGTTTACGAAATGTTTTATACAATATTGACGATAAACTTAAGCCCAGGTTTATAATGAATTAATGAGATTAATGAGGGAGGAACATTGAAAACAAGCGCAATTAATCATCGGAATTCATAGAATCATAACCCTCCTCGTGATTGGTACCGGCTTTATAAACGCAAACGCAATTAATGCAGGTGTTATAATATAATGAAGTTGCTGCTTATTATTTAATTGTTTGATCTACCTACATATTCATATTTGGTTGAATATGATAAAGGATCACAAATAATACAATAGGTATCATTAAAGTTCGTTCAAACTTTATTCTCGTACGCATCGAAGTTCAATTAAATATTATTAGAATTATAGTACAAAAGAATTTACACATTCGTTCTACATCAGACGATTTCTCCCGCTGAGCAAAGAAAAACTATTTTTTTCATAAATTCTCGATCCCACGCTATGAATTCGCAGATAAGATGCTAAACGCTGATCCTTCAAGAAATATTGTCTGATTTTCGTATTGAATCGTAATAAATTTTCGCCTCAGCGCTCTTCAATGTGGCAGACGGTGCGGAGGTTCGGGTTTCGTTTTCTTTATTTCTCATACTAAATATGCAGACAGCGATCAATGCACCGTTGCTACACAGAACATTTAGCGATATACATAAAGATAAACATACTGAAATGAAATAGTCGTCTCAAGCGAAGCGATAGGTACTGGGAAAATCATGAAAATCTGCTTACATAATTTGTTTACACTTATCGTTAACATTTTTTATCTACAAAACCAGTATTATCGTAGGAAATTAACTAGTTAAAAGCATAATGTATAATAGTCGGATATCACAAATCAGCTTTCAAGCATAATTAATATGTACTAGTAAAGTCAACGTTACATTAGTGGTGCTATACGATACGAAATCCCCATTCAATAACAAATCATTCGTATGATCGCTTATCTGTCCGTCTATCAATCGGCTTGTCAAACAAAGGGATAGCAATTTGACATTAAACCGCGTACGTATAATATTTACATAAAAGATGTTATACCCGCAAATCCTTGTCAGTTACATCCAAACAATAGACACAATAGCCAACTGAGGGCGTAATTCCGTTGGGCATGCGAGCGACGTTTGAATGGCTTGACGACTAGTTGGTCCATATCGTATTTGCATTTCTTAAGGCAGCAGTTTTTTTTAAACCTGGCACAATCGCCCGGCCGAATTCCAACAGCAAACAAATTTTGTGACACTTGGGTGCTTAGACACGTTGCCAATCGCTAACGCGTAATCGTCAATCGTAATCGTAAACAAAAGGCAGCTAACTGTCTTTGTCGCACTAATACGAAAGAGTGACAGAGAGCGAAAACTACTATACGCTACCAAGCGTTAGCGATTGGCAACTTGGCTAAGCGTCCTGAAATGATATCTATCAAGCGATTGTCATTCACAAGTTAAGTGCGTCCGTTTTTTTGTAAGTAGAAGTGAAGGATATAAGTTCACTATTAGGCTTCAATAGATATTCGTATCTCGTTTCGCCAGAGCTCAGCGGGCGATTGTAACGCAACCCCTGACATCGCATCGTGATCGAATGTCCATTGATCGTCCGATCAAATGCAGCTATGCACCACACCACGAACGAATATACACCATAATCTAAGCGTATACGGTTACAATTTAAACAGGTGTTTAACATAATAGTCTACTCACACATGCAGGGTCCGACGCGTCTCAAGTGCACACATCGGTGCCAGATAATAGCATGTGTTGGATATTTAAGCGTTTGTATTCGTCGGTAATGCGATCAGCGAAGCGCCTTTAGATCTTAGATTATATTCGTTATTGGAGCACTAATTAATGACAAGTGTCCTGTTTTGCTGATGGGTATTGAATTGAATATTAATAGCTAACGACCTACTCGCAAATAGATTTTGTTGAATCATCTTACTTAGTTTTAGTTTTAATTTGATAGCTTAGTTTAGTTTAATTCATGTAAGTTATGGTAAGCGTTTAATTAAATCTTTGAACCAAAAAAGAAGTAAAAGAAGTAGCCAAAGAAAACTTTATCTTATTCAAGTATAGTCATCTTATGATTCAGAATCAGATTTAAATAATTGTCCTTTATAAAGGCACTTGGGATGAAAACATTGTCAATTAAAGAAAAGTCTATTTTATTATGTTAATGTTAAACTAGCCTCTTAGTGAAATTTCAATTTTCAGTCAGACCGATATTCTTATAATTAAACTAATAAAAATATGAGTGAAAGTTTAAATCATTATAAACGTACCTGTATCAAATCAAATAATTATTTTAAACTGAAAGTATTGAAACAGAATTAAATAAATTTAAAATATCAATTTATTTACCTGTTGTATTAATTATTTGTTACATTAACCATTAACCTAAGGAAAAATTATCCCCAACATTCCTTTTGTTAGGCCTAATCCGAAAACGTATATTATATTAAATTTTATGAATACAAAAAGCAGAATACCTATCTCCGTTTTCAACAAGAATAACAAGATGCAGTGTTTACAGGTTGGCCAATTTAGCAATTACAAACACAAGTTCTTAGTCCTTCGACATTAAGTCTACTTTGTCTTGTTCAGCAGCGTTGATAAGTTTGTGGCGTAAGAAATTGATGCAGCGTATTGATGCGGGGTCGGACCAATTTGTCAGGGACATTTGCATGCGAAACCGGTTCCAGGCAGTTCGGGGAAATACTTTCAAGAATTTGAGTCTGGAATCGCGGACTCTTTCGTATCCAATTAAGTGTCAAGTAGGTATTTAGCCGAACTTACACCTGTAAGTTTTCACATTAAAAGTAGTAGAGACGCAACTATACTAGGTAAGCAATCTAAGCATATTCACCTCTCATTCCTTAGTATAGCTCCGTCCGTACAACTTACGTAAAAACTCGTCTTATGGATGACTGGATGGAACACTCAAAATAACTAATTCAGAATTATCGCATATAAAGTATTTAAATTTCTCTTGGCCTTTAAAAAAAAAAACTACTCGGTACCTCTAAATTACAAATGGATAAATTTATAAAAACTAAATTATTCATTTATCAAGAAAAAGAAAACCATTAAGAAATACAAACGGAACACGTTACACAATTAGACCTATACTCGCTAGTATTTGTACCTAGTATTTATCCCTGTTATTTCCGTTGGTAGTGGCGGCACGTACGGCTGGAAGTACCATGTCGGCCTCGACGTGACTCGGTCTGCATATTCATCCCTCCCTTATCGCTAGCGTGCTAACTTATGTAAATTTAATTAATCAATTTCGACCCTCTATTCATAACACATTTTTGTGAACTCGCTTGCGGTAACTGTTTTGCGCTGCGGTTTTTATTTCGTGTTTATGTTGGAACACGTTTTAACACAACTACGGTTGTAATTGTTTTGTAAAATGTCATTGTATGCGTGGGTGTTATATAAATTTACAGCAGTGTGCTTACGATACGCGGTAAGTACGAGCGGGATTGATAGAAAGTAAGCTCGCGTTAATAGCGCATGGTACACAGGTATTTTTACGTAAATGCCATTAGTTTGTCTGATTTGAATTTGTAGTAGAGAGACTACAATATATATTATCTTCATTTGATATTGGTAAGACTAAAATATCAAAGCAATTTAAAATACTGTTCCATATTTTATAATTGGAATCGGCCCCTATTCAATTCTCGGAAGGATCGAATACGCTTCAGCACTTCGAACTTCGAACATTTTCACAGAATACCTTTGCCAAAGTTCAGAAGGAGGCTTTGGAGTGTGGTTTCGGCAGATATAGCTTTGTTTATGACCGCAGTGACATACGTACTCGTATATGGAAGCATCGGTATTCAAGAACACCTGTGTTCATTTATTTTAAGTTTTGTTCATCTCATGTATGATTTCCGTGTTATCGCCTAATAAATAAATAAATAGGATAGAAGACAGACATACCTACCTAGTACTTTTCTAAGAAACTTGGTTTTTAATTACAGAACATATGTGATCGTTTTTCGGAAAACGTCCCACTTTGTTGATATGGAGTTACGAGTAGTTCCAAATACTACAGATCATACGGTATCTTTTGGTGTAAGATGTATGTCTCTAAGTGCGATATTTTTTTTTAATGCCTCAAAGATGTAGAAGTGAAAAACCAACTATTGCGAAAACGTTGCTTAAAGTTTGGGACGGCAAAAACACACTTTTACTTTGAAGTTATGGATTGGTTACTGTCAATTGAATTGGCATAGGTACTTTTAGGATTTTAAATAAGTTAAAATCTTGTACATAATATTATTATATTATCTATTTCATTAAAAAGATGCATAGTCAAGCTAATTGCTGTTTCACTGACACCGGACATCACAGTTGACTAAAAGCATGACTGTCATGAGACGAGTTAGCTGCCTATTCTTGCCTCGTAAATCAAACGTAAAAAAAAACCTAATTAAATTCACGTTCGAACAGAAATACGTTCCACAAACGCTTCCCAAACATTTTCGTAAAATTTCGCCAGACAGCGTACAAATTGAGATAAAAATGGGGGCATCGGACCTCGGTCAATCCCTTTTAATCCCCCTGAGGTCTGGCCCTGTCTTGCCGTTGGTTGATAACTTGAGTACCTTCTCAAACCAACCAGTGTAATGTGACCTCCTAATAAATAACGCAGATTTGTGGGGTGTATAGTAGTCATAGTCACGTAAACTTATAAATAACCGTTTATAATCCGAACGGTAATATCATCAAACAAACTTGATACTTTTCCTCCTTAGGGAAGAGAATAATAAATATTTGACATCATACAATTCACACGTGTCTCTACTTACCAACCCCACACTTCTTTAAATTTGATACTCGCCATTTTAATAAATATCAGATAAATTAATCTGTGAATTTACAATTCACTTTTAGATAAACAAAAAGAAACACCAAGGCCTTGTTTGGGCACATCGCCAAACTCTTAAAATTCTTCAAAGAAGAAAATGTCAAAAACATAATATTACTTAGACAAGTTAGACACAACTGTTTTGGACCGACGATGTCATCTCATAACCTAACCTCATAAGCCAAGCATAATGCCACTGGAGAAATAAGAAATAACGTTTATCGCTCCATACTGTCATAAGCAGACACCAATTTAGGGGGTAAAATTAAATAAAAGTTGAAATGACTGTTGATAAATTGATTTATCGACTTATCGGTATTGAATACATATCGAATATATAGATCAATGACTCAGCAATAAAATGATCATCAAACAGATCAATTTATCATCAACAATTATTGTGTTAATCTTAAGTAAAACGTCCCACTTTGTCGCTTACCATAAAGACGAGATTTCCTTGTATCTTCATATGAATAAACTGACAAAGCAGCATTATGGCAAACGACAAAGTGGGACGTTTTACTAAACTCACTCACATTTAAAGTCTAATTTCATTTTGTTCCCATAATTCCTATACCTAATATGAAAATGTGACAATTCTGTTTTTGCTACTCTATCGGGTTTACGAGTAAGGACCTACTGTGAAAAGGTTTTAATTCAAATACAAATTTTATCATAATCTTCGACAGTCCACTATCTTTTAATCCACCCACTCTCGGTTAACGATTGGAATGGAGCCTCTGAGTATTTTAATACGGTCGAATACCTGAGTCGGCAATGTCTTTAAATTGCGAGAGAATTTATCGGGTTTTATCCAAATACATTATCGGAGGGTAATTACAAATGTATTTTGATTTTGATACGCTCTTTGAAGCTTCCCGAACGGTATCTTCAAACTGACGGTTATTTATTTAGTCAATTATCAGCAGTGATTATCTAAATGCGTGTTTACAAAACCCCTGTAAGTAAAATAAGTGTTATCGTTTTTTTTTATCGATCTAGTTCTGTTGTTTATATTAAAATTTCATGACGTGGCCCGGTAGATATAAATACCTACTAGGAAGAAAGCAGAGGGGAGAAACGTTGATTGCTTTCCTGAATGGATTTGTGTTGCGTCTTAATTTCGATGAAAAAAAAGACGGGATCCACGGGCCACGATATCTAAAATTCATCAAAGTACCTACTCGTTTACGCCGCGAAGATGAAAAAAAACAAAGCGATTTTATTTTCAGCTTTAGTTTGATTAAGGTCGGCAAAACGCGTGTACGTCTAGCTACAGGCGTCCATAAACTACGACGTTTATCACCCTCTGGTATTTTTTTTATACCGCTGTGTAACAATCAATTTAAAGTCAAAACTACATAGGGTATGTAAATATGGTTATGCCGGTGCCTAAAATGACATGAAAAACGTTATTCCATTTCACGAGTCAGATACGTACAATCAGAAGCTAATAAAGGTTTGTTGTAATAAAGGGATGTCTGTCACGCTAGACTCGCCTCACCTTCCCAGCAATACACATTAGACAACATAATGACATCTACTCTACATACAATCCAGTACAATCTACAGTCTACAGAACAGCTAATTAGACACATATAACTATCTACTACGGGACTAGACATTAAATAAAGTACTTAGGTTCTAACATAAACTAGTGTTTAGTATGCGAGCCATAAGTAACAGGACCCCAGTTATAAAACTCGTAAACAAGTCTCCAAAATACCTGATACTTACGAGTATTTACAGCGCGTATTTATAACAGGTATCAGGAAGTACTTAATGGCTTGTCATAATAAATTAATAACGGACGTTCGTGAAACAGTAAATTAATTTGACGCTTTATTATCGCTGACGAAACTAGAGCTAAAATACGTCCGGCTCGCCAATGAGATGATTGACTTTATCACAGGTAGCTTAAAAGCCGCTCCAATTTGAGTCTTACCCAGTTTAAATAAATAGGATTATAGGGTTTACTGCTCGCGAGGTTTTGTCCAGGGTTATTATTTATTGTCTCACGAAACAATGAACACATAAAGCATTTCTCTATAAGCTATTAGCATAAAATGATCAGTTATTTCCGACTGACTGGTAGGTGACTGGTAGGTAATTGGCGATCGTGATCAATTAATCAGAGCGACAAATGAGATAATTGAACCAGTTACCGTGTAAACGTGTACCGAGTTGCAAACAACTCGACTTTTTGCCCCCGCGCTCTGTATGAATATGCATTTTATTAACTAACCACAAAAAATTACACAATGAAAAACTTTATTGCAAACCGCAGTGAAACTAGGACGAGTAAACTATAAAAACTGCCAATCAATGCGCACTGCACATTAGTTATCATATTTCATTACAGATGGCGCCACATAGGAGGGTCTCAGTTGGATTTAATGTTTAGTTTAGTTTAGAGTGCGATGATTGTTCAAATGGTCGATTTTGTTAGTGATTTTTTGGCCGTAAATAGCAGTTAATAATTCTGACAGTTGTTTTTGAATTACTTTTAAACACAAAAAAAAATACCGACCGGTGCTAAAATTGGCTTAGTGTTTTTGGTGCTTTATAGATTATTGCACACGGCAATTTTTGCAAATTGTCAAATGGCGGTCTTAATTAATTCCTTATCTCTGTTGAAACTAATGTAAATTCACGCCGACAAAAGCACGGACTATGAATAATTCCCATTTCAACAATGTCACAGTCACAGCCCAAATACAGTTTTAAAACAGAAATTTCCAAGTCGAAAATTACCCCGAACAAAGTATGGGGTGGCATTTTTAAAAGGTAGGCATCTGCCTAAGTTCATGGAGGAAATTGTCGTGGCTCGGTTTTATTATTTAGGGGCGGGTTCCCCTGTGAATGGTTAATGCCGGGCCGGCGGTCACGGAAAAGTTGAATTAGAGGTCGTCCGGTTGTTTGGTTGGTTGCGTGTAATCGCTTCGATTTTGTTTTGTCTGTCGCTAATGAGTCGTCGAGGAGTCGTTAGCGACTCACTTTGTACGTGTTTTTGGGTGACACGCTCAAGCAAATTGTAGTTATTTTATTTTGTTACCATAGACAAACGAATATTAACATACATGTGGTGCTTTATAGATAATGTATATTTACCACCCAAAGTATGTTTTAACAGAATTGTAAAATTGTAAAATACATAATGAAATATATCAAAAATAATAAAAAAAAAAAAAAACAAAAATAAATAATCTTTGGAGATGCTGGGATTTGAACCCAGGACTTTCAGCATGCGAAGCAGACACTCTACCACTGAGTTACATACCCGCTTGGAGGCTCGGACGAAATAAGCGGTTCGTTGACGCAGTGACTCAATACGTAATGCTATAATGTACAGTCAAGTGCAAAAATAAGTATCGAAAGAATCCGTTCATAAATATGTTACGACGTTCTTATTACACAGAATTAGAGTGCACTGGGACATATTTTTGAACGTTTTTGTATACCTCTTATTTTGTCTTCGACTGTAGGACGTTAACTACCGAAAGTGCCCTAGAGTGCTAAATTCTTGAATCTCCATGATTTTATCACATGTTCTGTTGTTACTTTGAGGAAACGCTTCAGTTTGAATATGTTAGCTAATCAGGCATAATTATTATACTAGTAATATTAAATGTTTTGAGGGTACTTTTACTAGTTCATTAAAAGACATCGGAAACTAACATTCCATTATTTATTTAAGAAGGAATCAATCACGGCAGTATTCGATGTACATACAAGTATATCTTTTATAGCCATTAAGGCTACCAATGTCCAATAGAGGTGTCAAATTGGACATAAGTAATCAACTAATCACTTTGATTTGAGCACTAAAGATGTTTTATCTTACTCAACTCAACCAACTTATTATGCCAATATCCGAAGCGCGTAAATGACATCTCCAATTATTATAAACACTTACGCCTCGGCCTTTACCTGGAACATAAAGGTGCAAAAGGCCTCGATAGGTAGGACGTAGTTATTAAATTCGCGATGTTATCGGATGTATCATTACAACTGCTTACCGCACACGAGCGAAATGAAAGCGAAGGACTACCAGTATAGTAACGGTGTTCGATGACGCATAAACACTGCGGATTTTTACATCACGTCTCATTGAGTTGCTCGAGTAGCTCCCGCTCGCGACGTCAATGAGAATAAAAGACCGGTAATTACCTTCGATTCACTCACTGCCATGTTTTATGTTAGCCATAAATATTTAAATAATAAGCGAAGTGCGTAAGAAAAAGTTATTTGAAGCATCGTTAGTAGCCACCGTTTGTAATGTATACTCACACGGTTGAATACTTAATTAGTTAGTAAGTCACTCCATGTTTAATTCATTCTCTTTGAATCTTGTTCTTTGCCTACGCGGGTTTTACTCATCTAATAAGTTACTGCAGCGTTCCTTGATTCAAAGAAAATTTTGTCATGCTATAACTTTACTTTGTTTACCAAATGTTTTGTTTCTAAAAAGTAACTTTTGCCCTGTTACTCTTCATTTGCATATCAAAATTTCGCGTGTTCGCCGATTCGCTCAAAAAAACAAAAAATCTTTTTGAAACAAATAATCTTCAGTCAAACTTGACTTTGCATTATAAGTCTGAACAAAAACAGTATATTTTCCCTCTATCCGTAAAGCCCCATGTTATTTATCGATGTAGATAAATACCAGGATTTAAGGAAAGCGAGGAGGGGGAAGCGCAAGTGGGGAGCCTCCAGCCCAACCATTAGGCTGTTGATTACCGCGGCCGGGTAATTAGCGCCGCCTAAATGGACCTATTTCAGTCAACTGCTCTCCTGGTGCGCCGTTGCGATCTCAATCAGCCCCAGTAAACATTTAACTCAGTGTTTCAGCCAATTTACCCGTCCTCGGAGCTCATTGACAGGATTATGCTTGATAGGATTGTTGATTGCAAGTAGCAACACAGCATTGGGAGTTTTGGGGTATTTCATTCCAGTATCTTCTTAAATGGGTCACATCTAATCTATAGGGACAAAACAAACTAGATCCGAAAGTTAAGTATTTTGAATTCTAAGTCATTCCAAATTCTAGTCGTAGGCGTTTTGGACTGTGTCAAATCCAAATTGTATATTGTACGTTGAAGAACCAAAAAGAAGAATTAGAAAGTAAATTTAGGTGTACCCATTATATACTCGAGCATGCACACTGATGGCCTCTCTGTGTCTATTAGTGCTGACACATCTTTACTAAATATGCTTTGTGATGTGGCCGTCCGAAGGCACCAGGAGGTTTATACTCTGTATTTATAACAGAGGATACAATCCTTAGACACAGGCCGTTATGAGCAGTGAAACACAATGTAGATACCACGTCCCGATGCCATTAGGGACACAATGCACCCCTGCCCGTAATTATTATAAAACACGATAATAAATCACCATCTGCTCGCTTCTGTTGCCGCTTTCCAAATTTATCCGACTGTCCTCTGCGGACGGGGGAGGCAATTCACGCCCTCTTTTCGAGCTTATTTATTTTGGGCGAGCAGCTTACGGAAATTAAATACGGTTTACCGCACTCTGGTCGTTGTAATTTTCGCGTGGTGTGTTAGCGACGTTTATGAAGTCCCTTATTGCTGCAGTGTCTTCTTGAAGCATTAAGTTACAGTTGCAGCTGCCTCGAAAAAACCTCGGAGTCCTGAGACGGGTTTACGAGCGCGACTAATCAAGAGCGATTCCATTACAATTTTATTGCTTATCGAGCAATGGGTGATCAAGATCACAATCACAGTTGTCACATGTCACGTAATACTGGTTCATCCAAAAACTGGTTTTATTCTCGCTTGTCCAATCAATGAGAAATACCCGACCAGGTAGTATATATTTTTTATTGTTCTATAACGCGCTTCTGGGACGAACACTGTAATTAAAATGTGTAACTGTGACGGGTTATGTGAC
Organism: Thaumatotibia leucotreta; assembly: GCA_025490895.1. NCBI lineage: Eukaryota > Metazoa > Arthropoda > Insecta > Lepidoptera > Tortricidae > Thaumatotibia > Thaumatotibia leucotreta. The sequence continues at coordinate 13,234 of JALPQI010002951.1, read as the reverse complement.
AACAACCGTAATTTGAAAGTGCATTTGCAACTGGTTCATCTGCAGGTTAGTCTCACTGTCTCCTGCAATCCTCCCGCATTCCTTTCAACTAATAAGCAGAATCGTTTATGTTCAATTTAAACGTAATTCGCTATCAACTTTCAGTTTATGTCTGTTTTATTATTATTTCCATCCTGTATTCTGCGAGGCCACTTAGTGGAATATTTTCCATCGGCACTCGTTTAAACTTCAAGCCGCGAGGCGTTAAATAATTCCATCACTCGAAATAACCTTTCTAGAGAACTCTTAAGAGCTTAAAGTTTACTTTACCAACAGGTAGTGAATGGATGCAAATGAAATCCCAGGAACGTTGTTTGTCATTGCGGTGGGAAACAATGGGCAAGTCTGATTAGACCCGGTTTCGGCCGCCCCCGGACGCCCACGGCCTCGCAGTAATAACTATTCATTCCTCCATTAAATTGCCACAAATAATAAAGATAGAATGCTTGAAATATTTATCAGACCCGTTTTATACCTGTGGGTATTAGTGACCATTAGATATAATGAAATATCGTTTTCCCGTGTCCGACGTAAATAATTACTTAAGTTTATCCGTTGCTATAATTCCAAACGGCCATAATTCGATTCCCAATTAGTATAATCTCGGGCAAGAGTGGTGAGAAGAGGCATATTGACAAAGATTAAAATACATACATAAATGTGGTAGCTATGTATATATTATATAACTACATAATATATCAAAGTCGATCTTAAACCAAAGGTAGGTAAAGGCAATACGAGTATGAGAATAATTGGACGTTCTCAGGTAATGATCACAGTATTCAATTCACAGTTATACAATACAGCCCAGTCACACTAAAATAATGTCGTTTTCATTAACTAAATTAATTAATACTAATCACGATTTTCTAGGCAACTTTATTTTAATTTGGTCGACAAAGCACTGCTTACAGAAAATGTATTACTTTAAGGAGATATTAAAAAACCGGGTCCTTATTATATTTTAATACTAAATGTGCTTTGTTTGCCGTCAATTTGTAAAAGTGAGTAGCGTTGAAAAGAAAACAGTGATTTCCATTCGTCACAGCCGCTGGGCAAATTGCTCTATGACTCGCAATGTCCCCCGTTGATTTCAAATTGCTTAGTTCCTTGATGGCGGCGACGATTGTTTACTACCGTGCCCACGGTTACAAAAGAAATTCTTAGTATTTAACAACCATGGTTCTCATTACCTCCAGAGTAATAACTGTAGTCGAACCTTAAAAGGATTCCAATAATTTACTATATACATAATGTAAGGTTCTTCTTGAGAGATAATATGTGTAATTGGGACATAGGACGCACCCAAAATCAGGATAGCCGAGTGTAAGGTTCAATAAATTGTTGGGGCACTGTAACTGTATTCGTACCGTACATTCGTTTCTTTACGAAGACAGTCAATTATTAGATTATTACTTATTCTGTGGTGAAACTGGTGAATGTTCAGCTTGAAAGTTAGTGAAGCTAAAGAGCGATATTGCGACATTAGTCACATATATGTTAGTCTGAAATTCTGAATTACGTGAAATGAAAAGCCTGTTACCTATCACAATTTTACTTCAGTACCATATCTAATAATAACATATGTCATTGACAGAATTACGTTTTTTTGTGGCATCTCCCCTAAAGTTCATATGAGGGGAAGATACGAGTAATGGCGCCACCCCATGGAGGTGATAATAATCGTCGACGATCTTTTGAAATGCAAAGAAATATAGCACACAAATAAATATTTATTCCGATGTAGTTTCTTTTCGGAAATGATATATCGTGTGTGATTATTTAACCACAAAAGATTAAGTATTATTATTTATTTTAATATTCATAATTCATAACTAAAGCTTCGTTAACAATTTAATCATTTCTAAAACCTGTTTTTGAACCTGTCGTAATGTAACGGTAACTTTTAATTAGTTACGAAGCTTTTGCTTAAAACGGTCAGTAAACTGAACACGTTGGTTGACTGACACTTAGTTTGTTTTATATAAAACATTTATTTTACCTGAGAAAATAATTAAATTCCGTAATTATAAATTTAATTAAAACAATCACAGTGTCAGGAACAATATGAAACGCTAAAGCAGAAACGACCAGGCGTGCATAAGCGTGTGAAGGTAAGCTGCGCTACGGTGCTGCGTTCGTGCGCTAGTAACAACTCACCACCTTCCGTCTCATGCCAGACGATGCCCTCCAGCGTGACCGAGGTACCAGGCTCGCATGGGCCCAGACAGTCCGGCTCCGTGATCGTGCCGACTGACGTGCCGACGCATACTTCCGCTGTGTCCTAGGAAATAGAAATAAAATTGTTAGAACACAATTGATTAAATATCATAAAACGAACATGACAATAATATCGTCGGTTGACAACCAAAACTCACTTACAAATACCTACTTGAAATAGAGATCGTATCTAAGTTCTGATTCAATACTGACGTAAGAGGTTGCTAAGAGTAGTGACAGTTTTTATAGTGAGTTTTGGTTGTCAGCCGACGATATTCAGAATTCGAACTTTCCGTTTAGAAGGAAAACTGCACTATTTGCAAAATAATCTCGGTAATAAGATATTACACACACGACACAAACGACCAATACTCGTAGTTATATAATATGTATTAATAACCTATCCACCTGTCACAAAGTGTGTTTTGCCGTATTAATATAAATAATAAGATAAGCCTCGAACTCGTATCAATGTATCTATGAAATCTAAAGTAAATATAAGATATAAAAATCCTCAAGATTAATCTCCATTACAAAAACAGACTACTCGACGCAGCAGGAATGTCGAAGTGTTTCCAGTGAAACGATACCAGCTTATTAGCATAATGAGACTTAATAAATTAATATCGATACCTTTCAAGTCGCATTAGAGCATCGTTTAGCTTGAATATTGCTCGACATGCACATAGCTGCAGTGTTTAATGGCCTGTGAACTAGTGCGGCCTTAAATTGATACAAATGAGTTAACTGGACGTTTACGGCTTTTATTTTAATAATGTAGTTTGAGATTTAGTTTCGATGCAAGACTTAAAATGTCTGACTGTCATTAATGTTATAATCTTCTAAAGGTGGGTTTACATCAAACGAATGCTTATATATCCCTACTCTACGAACCGTTACATAAAACCTGATTCGTCGAAATTCGTTGATTTCGTAGAGTGGGGGATAGAATGAGCATTCGCCGGTAAACCCACCTTAAGATTATGTTATTTGAAAAACAAGACAAAGACAAATAAAATTAGCGTCTGTTTCCTCCATGTTGTATGCAATAAATGTCACAGTAATTAAGCATCAAATTGTTCTAATTATTAGCCACCTAATTAAGGAAAATATTGTTAATACAAATTGTTTTCGTAGATATTTCTGTGAACATTGCAAGCCTTTGCCTTTAGAACTATAGGCTAATAATGTAAATAAAAAATAAATTGTGTTTGAATCTACACGCACTGCAAATAGATACACGTCATCTACCCTACCGGAAATGAGCTTTTGTTTCAAGTTATGTAACTGGAACTGTGATAGACTTCTAAAAGTCAGATAAAGCAAAAAGCCCTTTTTATTGCCTACACTTATTTCAGAATAGGTTTCGCGTAACGTGAGCAAGTTGGTGTAAAATTGTTACGACAGTCTGCGGTAGACCACCATTGCATAAAAGCAAGGAGCGTTTACCGTGGAAACATAATCAAATGAAGCCATTTACATTCAACGCGGGTCTAGATGTCGCTGTCTCCCTTACGCACATTAATGTGCTTGCAAATTGTGAAGTAAACTGCTCAATATACAAAATCCCTTAAAATACTTGAGCTGTAATTGGAAAAATAAGGATTTCATGAATAGTCTAGTCTCTATCCTAAAGAATAACAATGACACGGGGTGTATAAAATTAGCTTTTGCGAGCACACAACAAAGATTGTAGTCCAGTGTAACTGAACGTTACTTAGGACCCTTCGCTGCGGGTAGATTTTTATGCTCGCCTCGCGACATTTTAGACACAATGGTTTTGTGCTTGTATAAACATGGTCGTGAGAGTATAAAAGATTTTAAATATCTAGTTTTAAGGGCCTTTAACGCTGTCGTGCGAACAGGATATAACGAAACGAAATATGTCCCATTGTTAGCAGCCGCGAACGACAAATCATCGTGGTTATCTTGTATGCATCATAATAGCACGTAAAATGTTGTACCTATTTCTTAGTGACTTGGCGTATAAAGTTAAGATAATATACGACAAGTAAATAATATTATGTATACATACACTGGTGAGCTCTTTACAAAACTGTATTCTTTGTCATTCTTGTAGATGGCGTTTCATTAATGACTTATCGCGCTTCAACATTGAATTTTAAAGCGCCATCTATTTTTGAAATCTTTAAACATGGGTAGCGTTGCTTAGGTTGAAATTATTTGCAGAATTTCATTCATGCCTGCCCTACCAAGATGCTGTAATATGTGCAAAAGTCTTCTGAATAAACTCTATTTGCAATCAATAAATGACGATATTAACAGTCCTTAAATATTTATTTGTCTCGACTTTACATCAAGCAGCAAAGTTGTGTTGAACATTAACACCTACGCTAAAGGTACAAAAATAAACGCTTTAAACTTATTTTATGGGTAGTCTAAGTGACATATTTTATGACGGAACATAATACTCGTCCGTTTATGCCATCATTATTAAAAGTAGTGCTAAACTTTTCGCGCAATTTGTAAGAAAGATACTTTGTAAAATAGTATGTTGAAGTTTCAAAGTAAGTATTCAATAACATTTTTATAACAGATACGAAAATATCTACTTTCCCTTTGAAAACATACTTTTATATTACTACTCTTATGAGTAGTTGCTATTAGGCTTACATTATTAACTAGCTAACGTCCTCGATACTCCGATTAGTACTCGGCAGTTCAACCGCAAACATATTAATATTTCGACACGCGACGCCATTAAATCCTATATTGGTGTCGGAACGTTACAAGTTTAGCTATGGAGGGACTGTACGAGGGGAGCTATGAACCAGAGGGGTCCAACGGAGAATTCCAAATTGACATAAGTCAATTTAAAAAGCATACACATAAGACTTTTTAAATAGGTTAGCATAGCGCCGGCCAGCTGCCGCTTTATCTAGAAATACGAACGAATAAGTTTTGCTTACATCGCCCGCTTTAAGCAACAAGAACTACCAGGATAACAGAACAATAGAGCGTAAATCAATATACAAAATGACGGTACGCGAGCGAGTGTAATGAGCGGGTCGCCATCGATTAAAGCGCTTCGTTTGAAGATGTCTCAAAGCGGCGCGAGCTAATTTGTAGTCATCGGCTGAACGCCGCAAAAGGAAAGCGCGACGACTGACACCGAGACACCGACACCCTCTTACATGCTTAATGACTTCCAACAATGTCGCTTAGGTGATCTTCCTCCTTGTTGAAGCATCAAATCACTGCCAAATATCCCTGGAATTGGCACCGAAACGTCATTGAAAACCATAACAGTTCACCCGAATCGCAATCTACATACTAAACTCAGTACGTACGTCATTAAAATAATTTAGGGAAATGGCACGTTTTAGTGTTCGCGTTTATGGGAGCCTGGTGGATGGAGCTCCGTGCCAGCAGCAATAAATACCGGGGCGGAGTCCCGCCATCTTGTTTACCAGTTTACCACCTAGGGACGGAACATTAATTTTGTGCTATGCGGAATAAGTGGCGACAAAGAGTGTTCGCGCCGGCTAATGGCGTAGAACACATCAACGTTAAGAGTTATAAGAAGCCTGCCAAGTGCAATAAGAAGAGCGGAAGAAACACCAATCCGCTAGATCCATCACTGTTTTACTGCTGTTTTGTTGCGGGACGGAAATAAATGGGTAACTCATGATACAGGAACTGAATAATAAGAATGTTTACTTTCCTTTACACAATGACTTTACGTGTTGGAGATTGTTATATATAAAATTCACGCAACTTTTTTGCTTCAATCCTTTTTAATCACGCTATGTCATTATTAGTAGCAATTTGTTGTACATTTATATAAATGAAATATTTATTATGAAATAAGTACTTAATCTAAATAATCTAAAACGTTACGTACTACGTAGGTACTGTTAGCGGCTTTCAGAACGGGGCCTCACGATGTCACGATGACAGTTCACCTGTCATCCGAGCGAGCTGACAGAATCGAACTTCCCGCGTAATCAATGGCGTCGGTCGGATTTGCTCTCGTGTATTTAATTAGGAATAAAGTGTTATCCAAAGACTCGGTGCTTTTACTCTATCAGTTTCAGAAGTGAGATTATTAATAATCATGCTCACAAAATAATTTGGCCGTAAAGGAAGATTTTCGTATGAAAATACAACCTTAAGTGATAGCGTCACCACGGACGCGTACCTACTTGTTGATATCAATCACTGCGTTTTTGGATAGCCACTAGTATTCAATTGCTTAATTCAATTGTGATATAAAATACGGTGAGATGAAAAGATCGTGAAAATGCCTACTGGTGTATTGAGAAGTGATATGATAAGAAATCGACAGAGTTGGTAATAATAATACGACTGGTAAGTTACCATATCCGAGGCAATTCAGCTGTAATCGTGACTACCGGTAATATTCTACACTATTCTACAGTTTGGCAATAGTGCCTGAGTACAGGTATTGTGCTGGAATAGTTTTTGTAAGACAATGTGTTACATATACCTAGGCTACCTAACCTTGACAAGAAATAAGTCATTTGCAATGAATTCTTATTTGAATCCACTTAAAAGTCCTGTAGATGTATAATTAGAACCTAGTGGTTGGTTTACATAAGATATGATTGTGTCTTCACATGTTTTATTTGAATGTAAAGACAAAATAAGTGAAGAAATTGTTGCAACTTAGATAGTACCTAGTGTACCTACCTGTACCTAGTAATCCTAGTATACTTATGTTCTATGAAAGTAGGCTTTGTGTGGTTGTTTGTTTGTTGTGAGTTACAGAATATAAACAATCAGCAACATCACATCATGAAAACAATCTGGTGTATGTTACAATTACAATGGAATGGGAAATACAATGTACACACATGTACCTGGATAATAATTGTGTTCCTGTGATGCTACTAAGTGTGTGGTTAATTATGGCAACAGGTAATGAATGCACATGACACCTTAACTTAAAGGTTAATTGGATAATGTTTGGAGGAATCTACCATACTTGAATTGAGAGGTAAATGCCATATTTGTAGTAGCCGTAGTAGGTATACATGGACTGTATATAAACATTATTGGGTTGTCAGTTGATACCTGGATGGAGCAGGTTGGCTTTGTATTGTAAACACAAGTGTTTAAGGGTGGCAATACATTATCATTTTATACATAAAGTACCCTGATTAAGATAAAAATATGATGTTGAGGTATATGTTGGTGATATAGTGTGTACCTAGTGTACTAACCTAATGTTGAGCTGTGCTGTGCTTGCCTAGTGTGCACTGTTTAGACTAATTGGAACAATATTATGTTTCAGTTCAATTATATTTCTGTGATTTAATCATGTGATATTATGAAAGTTAATAATTGATGGTATGGGCTATTCATTTAGACCAAGATTAAATGAACTGAAAAGTTATGGAATATACCTACATTTTATAAAATACATATAAGACTAGACAGTAGTCAGTTAAAATGATTGATCACAGTGAATTACTATTGGGTTTAATAAATTCGTTTTTGGAATGTGACGTGAAAGCAACTTAATGTTGAACGTGCTCAGTTTGAATGCTAAAACTATAAGTCTGACTTAAGTAATGATTGCTATTATCATGTTCTATTGTCATTACTTTTTGGTAACAGAATATCAAGACGGACAAGTTGTCCAGTGTAAATGATTGCATTATTGAATTTTGTGTGTGGTGTGTGCTTATATTATTTCACAGATGAAATATGGGATGGTCAAGCATGAAACTACACAGACATCATGTTGAATGGCTGTTATGCTGAATAAATGTTACAAAAGTTGAAGTTAAGGCAAAATTGTCTGCGGCATGTTCATGTTTTACTGTGTGGTAATACTTATTAAATTACTGTAGAGCAAGAACTAATGGTGACTTTGGTCATGGTCATTGTGGCAGGTGAGTGCCGTGTTATATTTTGCTCAATTATCAACATGTTACCAGTATGATTTAAAAGAATGGTAGAAGGTCCAATTACACTCAGTAAAGTGAAGCAGTGTTGAATAATGTATTAAGGTGGTTCGTTTTTCATACTAATGTATTTATTCAAATATGGGTAAATGGAGCATAGTTTTACAATGTAATCACTTAAATCGACAATAATTTTTATATTTGTTTGCGGCAAATTACAGAAACATAATATAAAGGGTCGAATAATACCTTAAATTAGTACGTTATTTTAATGAAGATTTGTCAATATGTGGGTCAACGTCGACAGTGTCATACACCAATCGTACGTTCGGTGTGTGGGTTGGAAAGCGACGTTGCTAGTTGGCCGAAAATGCTACGTTGCCGCTCTGCCCTAACGCATTTCGTGCAGTTTATATTTTTCAACAATATCAAACGCAAGCGTTGCTAATGTTGCCATATAGGCCATATCCCCACGCAAAAGCCGAACGAAAGACCTTTTATTATAGAAAATATACCTATACATACTAGTTACATTTATACCTATACTACAGGAAGGATTTCTTACATTTAATGTTTTTATAATAGATGTGCGTACTAAATGATAGTCTCGTGGAACTGAACGTAAAACCCATTTGGCAAGGCAACACTAAATTCAAACGTCACTCTGATTCTAAATCACCGGCAGTACTTAGTACTTTATCGTTTTACCATTTGTTTATACCTACAAATCCGAATTGACGCTAAATTGCCTACGATTGTTTGAAATATCTCATAGCGTGCAGTGATTTGCATGAGGATATTATGTAGCCACAAACGTTCCGGAAAGGCTATAAAAACCACCGATACTCGGGCCTGAAAAAAACTTGTAAGCGAAGTCTTGGAGAAATGGTACTATATTACGGAGAAACCAAAAGGTAAGTTCTGTAGAGGCTGACTTGCTGGATATCTTTCCTCCCAGGCTCCCAGTATTCAAACAGTTTTTTTTATTATATATTTCCACTATTATTATAACAAAAATGTTTCGATGTTTATTGTTTTCGCAACAACTGCTCATCGGATTGGAATAAGGAAACTTGACATGTAGATAAATAGTAATACAGTGTGTGGCCTTGAACACGGGAGAAAAATGAAATGGGTGACTCCTTAGGCTATCCGCAATAATCCTGTAAAGGTTCCGATGTTTAAATATTATAATTTTGGAGATATTGTTATTCAAAGTTATGGACTCGAAGTAATGCATCTCGGCATCACGATATCGTAGCTTGTCAGTCGCAAGACATCAAGGTAGTACCAGGTAGTGAGTCATCATAATAGTTATTTTGGTTTTATTTTTACACTAATTTGGTACGTTTTTTTTAAAGTTTTTGTACATTTTTCAATGTTACAAAAATTATAAGTTATTAATAACTTTTAAATCAAGTAAAAGAACCCATAATAACAAAACTTCCAAGAAAAAAATGCAAAAAATAAAAAAAATATTTTTTTTTAATGACTATACTTATATGGAAATGATTGTTGCTTAGCTCATTAATGCACCATTTAAATTTTCACCCTGGTTGTAGGCCACACACTGTATATATTATATTATAAGAATAATATTTTTATTTTACATAAATACCGGAAACGTTAGTTTCCCGAGGGATGATGAGTTCCAGGCCTTGAAGTATTAAAAATATAACTTATTGTATTGTATTGTATCCTGGCCATTTTTTTCCGCAACTCGACATCAAACGTGCCTATTTTGCGTGGTCCCAACGCTGGCCGAGTACTTGTTGGGGAATTCACATACACCTTTGAATTTCTTCGCAGGTGTATGCAGGTTTCCTCACGATGTTTTCCTTCACCGTAAAGCACTTGTGAATATCAAATGATATTTCGTAAAAATATGACCATTTTGTAGATACTCCCTGAACCTGTTTTGAACCCAGGTTCCCTCCCTAACTTCGCAGTCAGGTTCACCACCACCTAACTAGACAAAGCTGAAATGTATTTTTTATTCCAGTAATCATCATACACCATTTTGACGATGAGTATTCTGATTTCAGATCCAGGGCCAACTGCAGGTGTCACAATATGTGTAGATGCGTAAGGCTCACTTCCAAGCAACACACACAGAACGTCAAGCAATCTTCCTATATCCATGTATAAAACCAGAAAAACGTAAAACAGAAATAATAAATGAAAATAATATGATATGATGTAAATAAAACACTGAATTTATAAATTGATGTTTTCTTTATCTATGTATTCCGCACGTGATTAGAATGCACGTGCGGATCCAGGGGGGGGGGCAATGGGGGCACTTGCCCCCCCCCCCTCACACTGGACTTTTGTATGGCTAGGTGGTGTTTCAAGTATAAAATGCTATCATATCATAAGGCAGTGCCCCCCCCCTCAACGAAGTCCTGGATCCAGTGCCCCCCCCCCCCCTCAACGAAGTCCTGGATCCGCGCCTGTTAGAATGGGAAGGAATCTAATAATTAAAATGACTAGAAATATCTAATATAATCATTCTAATATATCTACATATGAAAACTGAAGTCATCGAATAGATTCCGTCCCAATCTGATTGGACACCTATTAGGTTAGGACATCCAGTCCCGTTTTTTAGTAGTATAGGCTATTTCAGATTGACCATGCAAAAAATACTGGAACTGGATGCCATAACATCACCTGAAAACGTTTTTGGTGAGTAAATATATAAGGTCACCAAAATTAAACCTAGGTTGGTAGTTCAGGGACCAATACCACAAAACTTTACAAGCATACAAATCTACAAAATTGACAATTATTTGTTTTGGAATTTATACAATTTTGTAGAATTATACGCTTGTAAAGTTTTGTGGGATAGGCCACAGGTTATTTATTTATTACTGAAAAAAAAATAATTATAGGTAAAGTATCATTAAAAAAAATAAAAAGTCATGTAATGTAAAGTAAAAAATATATTGAAATTACGAGATTTGAACCTTGGTCTTAATGAATGTGCGTCAGACGATCATCCAACTAGCCTAATCCAAGTTCAATACACGTTTCGAAAAAAGCAATCGGTTTCGTAAGCGAATAAGGGTTTGAATGTGTGTGTGCATACTGCGCAGCCGCGGCAGCGTTTCGTATTTATTCAAATAAACTTATTTTGTAAATTAAACCTCACCTGAAATTTAGTTGGCTACATTAGAAACGGCAGTTTATTTTCGGCAAACGTATTACTTATTAAAAATATTTCTATTATCATACATAAAATATAAAAATACGTAGAATTCGCGCCACCTAGGCACTATAACGCCATCTATTGGCGTTGTAGTGCCTAGCTGACCGTGACATTCCACCTTAAATACAAACCATGAATAATTGTAATATTGCAATGATACAAACAGGAGTCATCCTCAATCTTATGGAACAAGTGATGGAATAAGAGGAGTATTGACTTGTAAAAAAAAATAGTCTTGTCATGTAATGTGATGTGGATGGTACCAGGTACCAGTACTGTAGGTGCACTTTCCTGCTTAAACAAAAGTTACTGCCTAGACTGTATGCTAATGTGGTCTAAATGTTAGACTTAGAGCATGGTGATTGTTAATAGGTACTATAACTAGTACTGGTTTGTTATTACACTATAGTATTGGGTAACTGTGATATAGTAAATGAATTGTCACTTGAATAAAAATATAATATAAATAAGTGGCATGCTAGTCTCATGCAGGATAAATTGATACTAACTGATTGAGCCAATTTCATTAGATTTTATAATTGGTATTTGGAAGTTTCCTAAAATTGTATTGTTGACAGATGAGCTATTAATACAATTAATGAGACTGTGAGTCTGTGACTGTATTGGTTACTGGGAATATTATGTATTACATAATATAGATAATGGCATGAAGCAGCATAAAACTCAGTTCTACATAATTACATGAATGCTTTTGAGTTACCATAGTTTTGAATGAAAGATAACTGGATGGTTGAAAACTAACATAAGAAAATACAATGCAATGTCATGTCTCATCACATGATTCATCATCATCATCATCGGCCTATGATATTTTGCTGCTGGACATGGGTCTCTCCTGTTGTCTATGCCTATGGACGCAATGGGAGGTGGGTGCCCATGATCGCTACCCTGGGCGGGTGGATTGGCGGTCGCAGTGGCGTGTCTGTTGTGATGATGCTGCTGCCCATCATGAATTTTTTTGTCAAAAAAAATGGTTAATGTAAAACACTTCAATCTCTTAGTCAACTGTTGCTGGGCCCGAGGAGTTGGGGTGGTGACAAATGTATTCTTACTGCCGTCACCACATGGCTGATGATATCACCGGCCGGCATGATTGCATGAACCAAATACTGCTGTAGTCTGTTTTCAGATATGCAAGCATGCTTAAGTTTGGCAAGCTGTACGGATCCAGTAAAGTACCTATACAAAATGGAACAGCTGTATGCGGACGCAGACTGTTGTTGATGCTGTCGATGTGACCCGTTGTTGCGGTTGGCAGGAACTTACATAGTTGTATGAGATGGTTGCACAAACTGTATCAAACCTACATCGGTAAGGCTGATGACGCAATAAACTAAACGTAAGTAATGCTGTGAGTTCTACAAGCTCAATAATGAATGCTGTGCATGACGTGGCGTGCACGCGTTGTGGATATGGACTTAAATCGAGCATTCATGGTTACAATGTCGGGTTGCTAGACATTGAGAATATGGCATTTGTGTTCATTTACTATGGTATGTCACAGTGTGGTCATAGCGACGATGACCTGAGCTATATTATAACAAGTCGACAGAACACTGATCACTTAATTCTGACCAAGGGTTAACAATGTGTTTGGGAGGCTAAAGGCTAACATCATCATCATCATCATCATATTAGCCGAAAGACGTCCACCGCTGAACATAGACCTCTCCCAAAGATTGCCACAATGACCGGTCCTGCGCCACCGCTAAACTGAAGTGGCAGTGGGCGGGGCACATTGGCCGTTGGGGCGGGAAGGTTCTTGAGTGGCGGCCACGTACCGGAAGGCGTAGCGTGGGTAGGCCCCCCCACAAGGTGGACTGATGACCTGGTGAAGGTCGCAGGAGTC